>CAUYRH010161392.1:0-19566 GCA_963574655.1 Perodicticus potto
TACACCTTTACTCAGAGGCCATAGCAGGCTCAGTGACAGCCACAGGTGCTGTGGCCACAGTCCAAGGAAAAGGTAGAAACAAGAAAGGAAGATGTGTTCACTTCAGCAGCATATATACTAAAATTAGAATGCTACAGAGAAGATTGCACAAGGATGACATGCAAATTGGTGAAGCGTTCCATATTTTTTATAACAAAGACATCTGCACCAGAATGCTTATTGCAGCCCAGTTCATAATTGCCAAGTCTTGGAAGAAGCCAAGTGAGAACTTTCAAAAGGAAAGCCTAAGTCAACATTCTGAACCCTGGAGAGGGTGGAGCTTACTTGTCTTTATACTACAACAATTGCCACTTCCTTTCTGACTTCTCAGCTGCCCCAGTGGGCATTGTGTGGGGGTGGAGTTAGGTATGCAAATGAGGACTGGCTCTTGACCTCCCTGCCAGGGAGAACAGGGCCAAAGGCAATGCTGGGAGTGGGAGTACTGGATGTTCATGGCAAAACCTCTGCATGTCGACTCCAGAGACAATCTTCCTCCCTTGGCCCATCCCCCCTTGCTGGGGATCAGTGTTCTTTTCTCCTAACTTGTATCACAAAAAACAAGGTGTGTGCCAACTGTTGTAAATCTTTTGTCCTTCCTTCCTCTTCCTACTAAGCCCAGTTCTCCTGAGACAAATAAAATTTTGCTTCATGGAGGAGGGGTAAAAAACTGAGAATGAAGGGTGGAAGCACAGAAGATGGCAGTGGAGATAGAGTTAGGTCCATACCTATCAGTGAGCAGAGGGAAGAATAGTGTCCACCAGTGATTCTACTAAGAACCAGAGGCAGTCATGACATGTGCAAATTGAAATATAGGATTAAATGGAAATAGAGTCCAATTGTCCTGTTTCCCAGTTCCAGATCCCACACCATCCTAGGGAAAGAACACCTCATGGAAACTGGCATGCAAAACAGTCAGAAACAGATAGTATATGTGTGCATGTGTGCTTGTAAACAGACTCAGTGCTTTGAAATGTACTGTCAACGTTAAAGGAATTCTCCTTTATCACTTAGAATATTTAAGTGCAATGAAAAGTAGGCTTGATTGTGTTACAATAAATAATATGTTTCTTCATAATTTTAATATCTGTCTCTCAAGCCTCTTAGGGTAAATAGTTAATGATGATGACTTGTAAATGTTAATGCTTTAAGGGAGTCATGCTGCATGAACTTGGTTTCATCTGACAGGTCAATACTGGGGAAGGAATGTCAAATTTCAACTTTATTTTTAAAGATAAAAATATTTCCAAAAAAATGTTTGTGGAGAATTGGCTCTAGCAATGTCATTATGTGTTATACATGTCAGAGAAGAGGGCATAGCAGGTATTCAGGGACTGTTAGAGGAAATTAAAATGCTACAAATGATTCCCTTTCTTGAACCCTAAAAAATTCCATTTTGATTTAGCACTGGTGGAATTGTTAATAAAAACTTCTTTGCACATCGTGTATAAACAGCATAGTCCAGCCTGTATCAACTTTATGCTCCAATAAACAAGACAATAATGACAAATTATCAAAGCAGGCCTCAGATGTGACCCTCAATTGGGAGAGCAGCAATTTAATGAAGACAAAAGCTAGGTGAAAGCTGCTAATATCATTTACTGATAAACAGATTTTCTCGAGAGGCCCCTAGCTGAATCCCCTAAGGACCCATAAACCTGCATAATTCCATTTAAAATATTGTGCAATTCACTAAATTAGTCTTTGAACATCCTTACTATCCAATTACGAAGCCCCAGCATGGACAGAATAATGAAATTTTTCAAACTGTGGAATGCATGTGGTCTTAACAAACTTATGACAAACACCAAAATTAGCTTTCAATTTTGAGGCCAATGTAGCTCCCCTTAATACCTCAAGTCAGATGGCAACAATAAAACACTATTGCAGGGCTAAGCAGAACAGAAGAAAAATAAATCTTGACTTACTCAGAATTCTGAACACGGTCTACCTTCAGGAAAAAAAAAATCATGAGAAGTTGAATGATGTTTTGCATTTGCAAGCTGTTTGGTCGCTTAAAATCTAGTAAAAGCTTTACTGAATAAAGGGCACAAAATACCTCCTGGACAGTTCTATCTTCCAGGCAGGCAGGAAAAGGCGAGAGTTTGAGGAAGTGAAATTTATTTCTGTTCAAGCATTGCAAGCTGCATTATTAAAGTCATTTGTCATGGTTTGAATATTTCTGCCTGATTCACCATTAAATTGGCCTTCTAATTACCAACTTTGTCATGAAAAGTGGTCTGGCTGTTTCATTCACTAGAAAACTTCAATTCTTTAATCATCACTTGCTTCATAAAAAAAAAAAAAAAAAAAAAAAACAGAAAAGAAAAAGAAAACAAAAACTCCCCAGAAAACAGCACACTATATATTTTTACCTTAAAATCTTAAAAAATAATGTTAACAAAATTATGCTCATATAATCAGATAGCTACACATTTTAAAAATGTCAATAGGTATTTGGGAAGTTGGTTATAATTTCACCTTTATGCAGAAACTTGACAACATAAATCTAATACCCAGTTACATAACTCAGTCTTACCATTGGCCACATTACCTCTAGTGGTGGTTTCAGAACCAACAGGTACCAACTGTAATCGTAATGAGTCAGTTGAGTTCTTTTTCCTTCTCAAATTTGCTAGCTTCTTGGCCTGTTTGTTATACTTAATTCTTTTCTACAGAAAAAGATCTAGAATCCATAGTTTCTCCCTGGTAAAGTTATTGACAAGTGTTTAATGCTTGTCCATGCTTTAAGGTAGGGGAGGATACGGAAGTGGAGTGACAGTCACATAGGGTAGAGTATCTGTCCTTTTATATTCATGAATGTTGGTTGACATAATGATGTCACAACATGCACTCATTTTTAAAGGTATGTAGTAGAGCATTGTCCAGTGTGTGGGGGAAAGAAGACTAACAATGACATGATTCCAACTAAGGCTTAGTTGTTATATGAATTTAGGAAATATTCATGTAACAAAACAGTGACTGGCAAAAATGACTTGACCCAAAGCACACCGAATTGTGACGTGTTTTTCATTTTGCAGATGGGGAAACTAAAGCCATAGAGTGATTTTTCAAATTTCCCAAAGGTCATACAGTAAATAAGAGGCAGAACCATAATTGGAATCACTGTCAAGAAGACCTTCTGGAGCCCATGAACTGTCTCCCACAAAGCAAAGTTTGGAAAGCACTTCATACATTGCCCGAGATGGGTGCCTGCATCAAATCCTGGGGCGAGTTAATATCTATAGTTAGGCTGTCTTTAAATTATATCCCCCACACACACACTTCAGACATTTTGGGGCTCCAAATAAAGGAATCAATGCTTTAACTGCTGCAAAGGCAACACACAGTAAGTCTAAAGAACGTGAAAAGTACATCATTGAGATTGAAGTATTAACATCTCAAGATCACCTTCATAAATGCCTTCTAGTAAATGAATGGAATCTTTGGATATCATTTTTTATTAACTTATATGAGTAGCAAAAATGAGTAAAACATCTAAATGAAACTTATGAATATTAAAAATTTATTTTCATATGCTCTTTATTTATGAAATTTATTTGGAGGAAAGTTGCATCTGTAAATGGAAAGTACACTCATAGCATAATTATCTATAGCTTCAAGATAATCATGTATATATTTTTGATGTGTTTTTCAGAATAAATATAAGTTGATCCACTAGTTCCATCATACCATCATGTTTTTTGACACTAAACAAAAATTGGGAAATTTGGTTAATAATCTTGAATGTCATAAGATATGAAATTAGATATCTACTTGTAAAAAAAAATAAGTAAGACAATTTTGAGAATGAGACAGGTGTTACTAACAATTATACCAAATGATAGAACTAAATCAAGTATTATTCCAAAGAAACAAGTCATATTTTCACCCTCATGTTAGAGTCTAAATACTCTGGGTCTCTTTTCCTGATTCATTCCTTACTTTTTCTGAAATGTAACCTACAGTCGGTTCCTAAAAAGGGATGATGCAAGGAAATATGTTTGTAGTTCTAATATATTTAAATATATATTTATCCTGCTAGTAGATCTGGTTGAGGATGTTAATAATATAAAATGCAGGGTTTATAGCCAATTTGCCTTAGAATTTTAATTTTTTCCCTTCTTGTTTTCAATGTTGCTTTTGAGAAATCTGATGCCCTTCTGATTCCGTGTTCTTGACATGTGATCTGGTCTTTTGCTTTTTCTTAATCTCTTTTTCTCTTTCCTTTCCTTCTTTCTTTCTTGAGGTATTTAACTTTTTGTGTTTATCTTTGATATTCTGAAAATTCACAATAATGTGCCTTGGTTTGGTCTCTCCCTTTTATTTATTGGGCTGGGTACTTATAATGTTCTTCTAACCTGGAGGCAAATGTCCTTCCATTTATCTTGTGTTATTTCTTAATTTCATGTGGTCTATTCTCCCTACCCTCTCTACATCTTCTAGTAATATAAAATATTGGCTTGGTGTCTGTAGCTCAAGGGTTTAAGGCACCAGCCACATACACTAGAGCTGGCGGGTTCGAATCCAGCCTGGGCCTTCCAAACAACAATGACAGCTACAACCAAAAAATAGCCAGGCATTATGGTAGGCACCTGTAGTCCCAGGTACTTGGGAGGCTGAGGCAGGAGAATCGCTTGAGCCCAGGAATTGGAGGTTGCTGTCAGCTGTGATGGGATGGCACTCTACCCAGGGCGACAGCTTGAGGCTCTGTCTTAAAATATATATATATATATATATATATATATATATATATATATATATATATATATGTATATCATACCTTCTCAATTGATTATTTTTTATGTCCACTTCCAATTTCTTTGTCTTATTAATATATTTTGGGGGGCATTTTCTGTTTTTTAGCTATTAACCTTTCTGCAGAATTATTGTTTGGTTCATCCAATTCTTCATGTATAATTGCTCTTTCTTGATCTCTGATTGTTTCTTTTCACAGCACACCATTCTTGTTTTATGAACACAATATCTCTTTTTGACTCTCTGCGGATGTTGATGTTTGCGTTTTGGGTTTGAGTTTTTAAAAGTTTCTTCTGTTGTCTGCATGGTCTGTCTGCTTTGAATTCCTCTGTTTGTTTGTATGTTTACTTTATAAGCTCTTTCATAGTAGGCGCTTTAACCAAACGCCTGATGAGCCCTTGTTGCCCGTTGGTGTTTATGAGTGAGGCCCTGAAAGTAGATTGGAGGCTCCATCTGTGTGGGTGGGACTTGTCCACTGAAGGGCTTCCCTGTGGACCCATCGGGAAGTGAGGGAGCCTTTTATTGGAAGATCTCTAGAAGTCAATTTCGTTTCTACAGAGAAGTTTCCCTCCGTTCCGTGCTTGTGGGTTGGTGGGGGCATTCTGTAAGTCTTCCTCTGACTGGAAGCACTCTGTTTTCAGCTCCGCAGGTCATGCCTGCTTACTCTTGTTCCTGTTAACCTGAATTTAAAACTCTGTCAGTTTCTCCCAGAAAATACAACCCCTGGCTTCTTGGGAGGTTCGATGATTGTGCATAGAATTTTAGTCCAAATATGTGTTTTTGGCTTTGCCCCCATCAGGTATTTGATGTTTCCAAGTGCAGAACCACTCAGGGGTTTGGACAACAGTCTGGCTCACCTGTGTTGCTGCCCCAACTCTGCCAATATTTATGTGCTAGTTTTTTCCACTCTGTTAAATCCATCACTAACCCCTGGCTAAATCCAATACTACCCCTCCATGTGCTTTCCATCTTTCAAAATATGATAGAAATTCACTGCATATTTTTTGATTTTTATACTTTATCCTTTTATTTTATTATATTAGTATCTATTTGGCTTTTACTATTTTTCTCTTTTTTGTGTTTATTATTCAAGCAAACAACAACTTTACTTCTTTTGTTTTTTTCACTTATTTACAATTAATTTTTAATTAAAATCATAACTGTATACTTTTACGGGGTATAATGTGATGATTTAATGTACGATGTGGAATTGCTTCATATTCTTATAATTGCAATCACAGTGGAACGTATGCTTTAAAAACTAAGTCTTACTCTGATTACTAGATTCGATGGAAAGACAATGCAATGGGATGAATATATAGTGATACCCAAATTTCAGCTACTGCTTCAGAGGCAACTGGAAATTTAGAGTTTAGCCATACATCCAGCTCTGAATTTTGATTTTATAAGACCCAAAGCAGGTAGCTTCAGCAGACGGGATGTTATGGATCATAAATCAGGAAGGAATTGGAAAAGAAATGATTCGGAGAAAAAAATTAAGTAAAACACAGACCTGCAGTCTTAATATTAAATTTTTTTTTTAAATGATGAGCTTGTGGTTTTAATATCCTGCTCTATCCAACCCTCTGTGTCTTTTTATCAGACCTAAAGAATTGTTCATTCATCTTCTAGGAATATATTAGAGCAGGAGAGTTTTCCCATAGGCAAAAGCATTATACATATTTGCAAATGTCTTACATAATGATGCAAATACTATGCATATTTTGATGAAAGGTAGACACAATGCAGCAATTTTCATTTTGTTTCATTAGCTATCTGAGTTCCAAATAAAGGGAGTTTTCTTTGTTGTTTATGCTTTTTCAGATGTTGAAGAGGCTGGTATTTAGAATCCATAGTACTACTGGTTGTAAATAGAAAACCTGATTGTTATCTGATGGAAAATATTCATTTCCTAATACAAATGTTTCATCTCAGGCACATATTTCCGGGCATTATTTCTAATAATTTTACTTAAAAAATCTGTTTATTCAGAAAATAAGGCCAGTTTTTTATTGCACTTCAAAACATATTTTCAATGTATCATGGAAAGAAAAAGTAAACCTGTATATCCCAGTTGTAGTGTAAAAGAAATTGTCTTTTTCCCCTTTTGTTTTAGTAAGCTCAAGTTTGAAATTTTATTTCTACAACAGATGCTTAAATATAATTATTTATATTAGAACCTAGTTATCAACGTGAACCTAGTTGTCAATGAAAAAAAAAATAAACAAAATTTCCAACCATTTATTGCCTGCTCTGCATCTACGTAAGAATTTCCCTTTCAATATACCCCTGTCATGGGCAGCTTATTAAGGCCATTGTTTAATTTGTGTTCAGTTTTTACAAATGATGCTTGTACAGGCCTCATGGGACAGCTGGTAGAAGCCAGGCCCTTCTCTTTCTCTTGTGTCAATTCTTTTGTGAACCTTTATAATTAGCCACTTAACAAATTGAGGGAAATGAACCTTCAGCTGCAAAGTATATCCTGAAGTTAAGTCAACCATATGACAGGCAAAACCCATACATGAAAATCTCCTTAACTCAATTGTTGAGTTGCCTCAAGGGTTAAGAGGCATTCTACCAGTAATAGCCTAAAAGAGAAGCATTAGAAGTGATATTTTTGATGGTTCACTGTCTAAATGCCTGTTAGGCTTCTCAAGAAACAGTGCACATTACAGAAAGGCAGATACATCAAAGCATTTTGGCTACTTCTTTATAAAATCTTTTGTTTTGTAGGAGAAAAGTGTCAAAAGCCTGATTTTGAAAGAAACAGGTCCTCAGGTCTCAAACATACAGGTTAAATGTAAAATAAAGCTTACATTTGGGTGGCTGAAGTATTTAAGTACAGAAAATGACATCATGCAGATCAAGATATTAATGAATTTGTTTTCAGAATCCATAATGTGGACCCTAAGAGCAGGGTGCTATCATTACAAACTCTTCCCTTTTTATTATTAATTAGACTTCTAAATGTGAGTGCAGATGTACCTCAGAGAGTATGTATTAAAAAGTTGCATATGCATAAGAGATCATTTCCAATTCATTTTCCAGCAAAAACTTCAACTTTGATATTTTCTCATGTTCCCATTTATGCTGCATTAACAGTCTTTTGTATTTAATTTCTAAATTCCATTGTGATCATTCGATCAAGGTATTTACTTTTGGGAACTGTCTGATATCTTAATCCCCAGTTTAACAGCCAACAGTCAAGTATTATTAATTTAAAGGATCCTATTATTAATCAGTGATTCTTTTTCAAGTTAACACATATCTTGTCTCCAATGTATGTAATGAAATTTATCTGCGTTAGTGGCATATCCAAATAAAAAATATATACGATACTTTTTACACAGAGCTGGGGAGATATAACTGCGGTTTATATTCAATGAAGGTTTAAAATATAATATTAGAAGATAAAACATTTTAAGATGCCATAACATTAAGATCCTAGAATTCTTTACATCTTGAGAGTAATAAAGTGAAGAAGGTAACATTTCTCTAGTGGTCAGTGAGATTACAAAAAAAATCAAAAGTCTAACTTCACATAAGCCCAAAGTGTCATTGCAAACAAAACTTTTGTTTTTATTATAATACGTATTTTGAATATCTTAATTACAGCTTATAGCAACCTGCCCTTTGTTTTGTAGACTATTACATTTTGTGTTGTGTATTGTAGTCACCCTTGGCCTTGCTCAGTGACTTCTCCATCTGAATTGGAACTGTTAGCTCTTCCTTGCCTACAGTTTTTTTTCTTTTTTCTTTTTTTTTTTTTGAGACAGAGTCTCACTTTGTCGCCCTCGGTAGAGTGCTGTGGTGTCACAGCTCACACCAACCTCAAACTCTTGGGCTTAATCAATTCTCTTGCCTCAGCCTTCCAAGTAGCTGGGGCTACAGGCACCTGCCACAACACCTGGCTATTTTTTGTTGCAATTCTCATTGCTGTTTTAGCTGGTTGGGGTGGGGTTTGAACCTGCCACCCTCGGTATGTGGGGCTGGTGCTCTACATACTGAACCACAGGCACCTCCCCATGCCTACATTTTTGACACTATAGTGAGAACAAACCTTGGACTGACAGCATGCCAGGCAGTGTTCTAGGCATTTTCCATATATTAATTCATGTAATACTCATTGCAATCCCATTAAGGGGATAAGATAGGTTGTTCGTACCATCCTGCTTTGCAGTTGAGGAATCTAAGGCCCAGAAGATAAAGTCACATGAGCAGAAAATGGCAGAACTCAGATGTGAACCTGACAGTCTGAACCCAGGGTCTGTTCTCTTGACCACTAAGCTCGGGTGATTCCTTTCCCTGACTTTCTGTCTACTCTGTTGGCCAAACTGACTAGGTTTTTAGTATCACATATGAGGTCAGACAATTAAGTTTGTGAACTCATCTTAGAAAAGTGCTACATATCTCATTGCTAAATCTCACGCTAGTCGCCTTGCAGGTGCTCCTCTGGGGAAGCTATGCACCACTGGTGCATTGGTGCTGGAAAAACTGCTACTTACCCAATTGCTGAATATCACTACGTTTACTAGATGGCCAAAAGGAGAACTTTGAAGGTGACCCGTCACAGGTTAAAGTGAATACTTCATAGTGATATTCAGCAAAGAATGCAGAACTTTCTCTAGGATGAGTTTGCAAACTTAATTGTGTCACCTTGTAACTAACTCAAGAAACCATTCTAGCAGTTTTCTTTGACTAGAAATACTTTAACCTATCAGAATCCTTCTTTCCCAAATTGTTGCTGCTGTTCGATGTCTATTATACAATGCTAAAGTCATCTAGTATAAATGTGTAAATCATTTAGTATTAATTGTATCAATGGGATGCCTTTAAGAAAAAAAATTAGTTGCTATTAATAATTATACACCTAGCCAACTGAAAAACACTGGGACCATCCAAGACAAATCTGGACACATTGTTACCCTAGTGAAGTACTTCAAAGTTGGGAAGCTCAGCTTTCTTATGGTGCAGACAGGAGAAGGGTGGGCAATCCTTGCTTGTTGTCCCAGTGCTTTTTGAAAGCAAATAATACATATTTATAGAGTCACCTCATTGACCTTCTATTTCATACACTAGAACCCCACTTTAAAATCAGTCTGAGAGTCCCAAAGTAAGCCTACCTTCTAGAAACTGTCAAAATGAGCCAGGTCTCTGGCCACTCCTAAGAGCAGTCTTAGCTTCCCAGATTGGCCAATGGGAAAACATTTAACAATCTTTGCAGGTTAAGGGGCTCAAAAAGGGACCAATTCTTTGGTCAGTAATGCCTTCTGTTATCTCCTTATAACTATCACTATGATCCACTACTCTTTGGTAATAGATTTGGACCATTAATACCATCATAGTTCATTAATATCATCATAGTCACTAGGTGATGAGAAATACCAAGCAGCCTTCCCCCCAACTCACTGGAACTCCTTATATCTTAGTACAATGCATGATACTTAGTAGGTGCTTAATCCAAATTGCAGATTAAATGCATGTGTGAATAAATGAACATGGGCAAAAGTCTATTGCCTCCTTGGCATTATGAGAAGCTGTAACATACTGAACTGCTAATGGGGTTAGAGCAGTGTTTTTATAGCCCTTCTTGTTTTAGGGAATAAGTTATAAAATTCTAGTGGAAAATTTGTTTATAAAGAATAGAAAGTCTACAAACTTTCTGCCTGGGCAGCCTATTAGAATAAATTAATTATGGAGGTAAGACTCCTAAAACATTTATAATTTGACAATAATGTTCCTTATGTTCAAAATGTTCCAACTTTGATGGTTTGAATAAGGAAAAGTACAATTCTGCAAGTATGTGAGCCTGTTTAAGTAGGTTTGTAGCTCTGAACTTCTGTTGGTTTTTCTCCACTTCATCCTCCCAAGAAATGCCTTTCCTTGGGAGTGTGGCTCAAAATTAGCTTCTTTTGTGTCTGTCCCCTCTCCCTCCAGAAGCCAGGATGAACTCTCATGCACCTGAATCATGTAACATATTCTATCTGCTCCTTGGTAAAAGACACAATAGGTGATATTTGAATTGGTAACTACATATTCATGTAATGAATTATATAAGAATGTTCTTACAGAGATGTGTCTATTTTTGTCTTTGCTTACTGACAGATATTGATAAGGGTTGGAAGATGAATTCCTAGACTTACGTTCATTGTAACATACCATCATGTACCAATGTTTTGGGGGAGAAAAAGTTTGGCTTGCACCTACCCCTTAAGTTATATGTATCTACTCAGAAGAACCTAATAATTGTGAGTGACCAAATAGACTTAGACCATAGCAAGAATATTAATAAAAGGCAAAGAAATAAGTGTTATAATCTTCTGATTAATAATGATACATAATTGCTTAGTTTATATGTGAGTGCTAGATTTGTATAATTTATTCCTAATAATGGGTAATAGGACATATGCATAAATAATACATAGTAATAGCATTTATTATATAAGTAGACATAATTGTGAGTAGCAATTTAAGGCAGTATATGGGCTGTTTATCAGAATGTTGTAAACAATAAGTAATATATAATAGGAGCTCAGATAAATGATAGAACACTATGGGCTTTAAAGTTCTTTCCTACTAATAAAGCAACTCGTAAGGTTATAAGAACTTTTTTCCAATTACTCACTTAATACGGTAGTGAATAATGATCATTTTACCCTGATTATAAATGAATAGAGTCTTAGTGTTCTAAAATAATTAGAGCATCCTTTCATGAGTCCAACATAGATGAGAACCCAAATAAAGATAATCTCTTCGGATTTTGTCCTGGGCTGTTCCACTCTACTAATTAAGAAGGAATAGCAGAATAAATGGAGAAACAAAGATGTTGATTATTTTCATAAAGGAAATAAAGGGAGATTTCCTGATTCCCAAATCAGTGTTTTCTGCTTCAGGATGTTACAGAACGGTTTTAAGTTTTCTAACTGGTAAGGTGCACAGAGGACATCGGCAGGAGGAAAATGTACTTCTATGCTTCCCCTTCTTGGTCCTTTCTCTGCTAACTGTGCCCAACAGGTGATAGTCAATCTCAAAATGGTATTATGATAGTGGATAGAATTATAGTCCTTCTGGCGGCATCTCCAGAATGCTTTTCACGTATAGATGCTCAACAAATAAGTATATTCTGGTGATGCAAAGGAAGAATCCATATTCAGAAGAAAAGTGATTTGCTCTGGCATAAGTGAAAAACAGTCTCTTATTCTCTAATAACTTCTTTTTCTGAATGATGCTGCAGGGGATGTAAGGAATTTTTCAGCTTGGGTATAAATGACAGTCATGTGACTGTGCAAATTAATACAAATGAATACTATATCCAAGGCATTGCATGTCCATGGGAAAAACAGGATGCAAGAATGTGGTACATCATTTTCAAATATTATGCCCAATTGCAAGTTCTTTGGTCAATGGTACATATTTTTCTCAGTGACAAGTTGAGATTTTAAGCATATTTTTCTTAACTACACAATTATGATGAATAGAAACAAATTAGACATATTACTCCAGGTAGCAGGCAGTATTTACCTATTCTAAAATGCATTATCAGACCAATTTTAAAACAAGAATCAAAGTAATTGATTGGTGGCTGTGGGAATGTTTTTTCATCAATATTTATGTGTACTTTGAATTCTCCGTATGCAGTTAAGCAAACCTAACTGAAGTCATATAAGCATGAATTTTCATGCAACAAAATCAGAAAAAAAAAAATATTTTGAAGGGCAATCTTTAAAGTTACATCTCTCTAATATATCATTTCAAATAGAAATTAACAATCCTTGTTCACATTACTATAAAATAATTTTTATCTTGTAACTAATTTGTAAAGTAGGCTATTTCTCCCCTTTGGAAAAATGTATTTTAGAAAAATTTCCAATGTGAGTTTTAAAGAACAATAACAAATATGAAAGACCAATTTTAGACTGCCAAGACCTGAAGGGTGTAAAAGAAGAATGTAAGAACTCAAACTTTAAGAATGTCAAAATTTGAGGGATAACTTTTTCAGCTTTTACAAACATCACTACTTTACTTCTAGGTTTTACATAAAATGTGCTAAATAAATGGAGGCTGATTGTTTCATTTATCAGACTCCCGATACATTATATATTTATATTTCAATTTCTGTGTATAATGCTCAAGTTACTGTTGCTTAAAGTGTTGCAAAGAGCACAAATGATCTCTTTTTCATTGGGTTGCGGCCACCTGAAGGCAAGATCAAAACACATCTACTTGCCCGTGTCCAGTCTTTTATGCACAAAATAGCCATATGATTAAGAAAGGAAATGAAACTTCACACAAATTGCACGAAACATTCTCTTCTAATGAAAATTCGCCAATTACTGTCATGGATGCCTTGCTTCTCAATTGCCCCCTGAATTGCTTTCATGGCTGAAAGATACTCATTTTTCTTAAGCTCATTTGTGGGTCCCACAATTGACGTGGGACGCGCTCCGTGCACGTGATGGAAGTCATCCAAACTATTCTTTTCCAGCCTTCACTTAACAAGCATAGTAATAAATGAATACTGAAAGTAGCAGCAAATATATTAACTGGAAACAAATAGATTTTATTTGTAACAAGTGCACACAGGTTAATTAACAAGAAGGAGCTTTTGTGTTGAAACAAGGCTCCCTGGTGCTGTTCAGGCAGGTGCCGTTAAGGGCCAATTGAGCTCTCTAGGATAATTAGGAAATACCAGCGTGTTCTTTCGTTTGTTAACAAAGTGCTGCCCACAATTTGCCTAAACCTATAAACCATCATCTGTGATCCTCCGCAGCAATTAAATGAAAACATCTCCTCATCAGAGACTGAGGAAACAAAAAGAGACATGATAGCATTTAAGTAGCCAGATGGATATTTTTGAACATTAACTTTGAAGACCTTTTTTCATAACAGAACATCAGACAGAAATACACTTTGTACTATGTGAAAGGGGAAACACCATGATATTTTTTTAAAGGGAGATTAAAATAGGCATATTGAATAATTGAAGTAGTGCATATTTGAACAGCTCTGGTTTTAAAATCTTGGAGTGTTTAGCAAATTTAATGGATGAGAGAAACCTAATTCTCCGTTTTATAGCACCATGTATTCACTTGTTTTCATTATTCTAGTGACTCAAACTTGAGGCTGGGCTACGATGAGCGCAGGAAAAGTTCCCTTGAAGCATGAGGGTGAAAATCTAACCAATCTCCTGCACCTTCTCCAGGGTATGAGTTACTAATTAGTTCTTTAAAAAAAACTTATTACTGAAAACGATATATCAGCACAAAAAAAGTAATTTTAGACCTAGAGATAGCCTTCTATCACAAATTAATTGATCTTGAAGTTTTAAGGATGTAACATTTAAAATGCTTCTGTAAGCATGCCAATAGTTCCAGGAGCTATAAGCCTTACAAAGTCGCTGCTGAGTTAGTACAATTAATTGTCTGCTTGGAAGAATCTCCAAAACTTGCAGAAGCTCTTGTTTTTAGAGTTAAGGATCTTCCGGGCATTTAGTTGCCTACGTTAAACAATGTAGTCTAACTGGTTTGCATAATTGGTAGAGCTGAAAGGCTATTCCTTAACATTAAAAAATACAATTACAAATGCATGAGTTTCCTTAAGTCACAAGGTACTGATTTTTTTTCCAATGCCAAAACAACAGTATTTACAAATGTTTTCCTGAACTGTGAGAAGCTAGTGCTCAGTGTGTTTTAATGTAGTGATAGGTCAACGGTTCTCTTGAAAGAACAAAACCAACCCAGGCCCGAACAGGCAGATAGGCCTAATTAACCACTCAGAAATCTACAACTCACTAGACCCTGCTTTGTACTTCACTGGGTTTCTCTATCCCTTTGCCATTTTCCTCTGGCTTTATTTTATTTTATGAATTATTTAATCATGGCCATTTCAAATCTACAATTAGTTTTCAAAGAAAAGGCAACAAGAGAAAATAATCACAAGTTAAACAGCTTGAGAACAGGTCCAGTTTTGGCAGAACTTAAAGACCTGCCTTTCTGTTTCACAGCCTGCTCTGGGTGGTGGTGTCCCAAATTCTCTTTAAGGCCCTTAGACTCAGCCTGTGTGGAAGCCTGAACCTGTATTTCCCCTAGGGAGGAGAGGTGCATATCAGAAAGTAGCTTTTGTAGGTTACCTGCTTGTGTTTCTTTTATGTAAATAATGGGAATTCATGACCATAATTTCAAAATTAGAAAAAAGCAGCCTACAGAGAATGAGAAATTTTTCATTATAATTTGAAGAGTAACAATCCATTAAAAAGTGGAAGTGTTCACACCAATAACCACTTGCAAAAATTGAAGTGCTTACCAATTTCAGTTCTCACTTTCCCATCAGCACACAGTACTGAGTCCTTTTGTAGCAGGGAATAGCCTCCAAAAACCATGGTACCCTGATATGTTATTCCTTATTACAGAACCATTCAATTGGAACAGAAGTCATGAGATCATTAAATTCATCCTTCTGCCCTCAGGTATGGCTCTACTCTGCTAGGACTCGTCATATTAAAATATTATATTATAATATAATGTAACATAATATAATATAAAGTGTTTCATCTATGAGACTAAAAGTGTTTCCAGAGTAGGAGCTGAAGCTCAGTCATTCATTATTTCCAGAATTAGTACATAATAGATTCCCAAAATATCTGTATAGGAAAAATTAAAACCTTAAACCTGAAAAACACACCTTTCTTCTGGAGAAAAGAAAAATCTCTGGGGTAAAAAAAGACTTTAAAATCCCCTTGCCATGACTTTCTGACCATTTGTGATATTTATTAATATAGGCAGTAGGCTGCAAATGAAATAGGTTCTGTAGGTTTGTTCTTAAGTTGAATTTGTATGTAAGTTGAAATAGGTACCTTTACCTATTACCTATAATTGCCCTGTTTGTAAGTGTAAGTTGTGTATCAGATGGATGTTTGTAAGTTGGGGGCTGCCTACACTCCTTCTGGTACTATTGTTTATAGCCAAACAAACAGCAATTCCACTTCATCGTTATCAGCCCAGTGAAGGAATTACCTTAAAAATCCGTTTTTCCAAAATGTATGTGGACTCAATAGTGCCACTTATACTTAAAACTGGGGAAAAGTGGACTAGTTCAGTGGCTCACACCTATAATCCTAGCACTCTGGGAGGCCAAGCTGGGTGGATTGCTTGAGCCCAGGAGTTCAAGACCAGCAAGAATGAGATCCCATCTCTACTAAAAATAGAAAAGTTAGCTGGGCATTGTGGATGGGGCTTGTAGTCCCAGCTATTTGGGAGGCTGAGACAAGAGGATCACTTGAGTCCAAGAGTTTAAGATTGCTGTGAGCTATGCCACCACAGCACTCCAGCCTGGGGCAAAAGATTGGGGCCCGGTCTCAAAAAAAAAAAAAAAAAACATATCAAAACAAATGACATAGGGCAAAGCCATGCCATTAATTTCTTACATGAGTTAGAGGCAAATTACTAAAAGGCATGACTAGAAAGAGTTGCATTTGATGCAACATTGAAGCTATTTAAAATTATGAAGTGGCATTTATTAATGAGCTACAATTTTCCAGGTCTTCAAAAGAAAATTATTACCCAAACTCTCACAACAATATTCCACAGTAAACTGTGTCATCCCCAAATGACAAATGTGGAAGCCAAATCTCAGCAAGGAAGGGTGGGGGGGGGAGACCAGGGTCGTGATGCTACATCAGATGCTCGTTGTCTAACTCTAGTCTGGGACCACTGAAACCGGCTTCTTCTCTGCGACCAATAAACTCTGAATTAGGATTGGAAAATTCTTCTCTAGTTTAGAAGCCCCAATACCCAAGTGGTTAATGTCCGGACCAAATTAACTGGGACGAGAAGTGTGGTACTGGCCTTAAGTTGCTCACACCAGCTCACCTGCAACCCAGTACTACACACGTGTCAGAGCCACAAAAACAGAATGCCAGGATATTTAGTGCCTTGGGAATGACTTCAACCATGACAAGAGAGACAGCGAGTCCTGTCCCTATCATCTGCCACCATGGAGCCAACATAGGAGACACTGTAACTCCTTCCCCACTTTTTTTCTCCCCGTAAGAAATCCTTAGTCAATCTACCACTCTGTAGTGTTAGCATGAGAAGATATTCAAATGGGCTCCATTTACATTTTCCCTATTTGCTGGTAGAGCATTCCTGATACAAGTCATGTGGCCAAAACTTGAATTTTAAGGTCAACGCCTTATTTAATTAGTGGAATACTAATCATCATTTAACTGCTATTATTATCTTGTGCACGGAAAATTAAGGCAGAAATATCACACGTTAGAAGGCTAAATGAAAGTGATTGGCAGAATATCTACAATTTTAAATGAAATTTCAAGAACCCCAGAGGCTTCTAATTATTGGATTAAAGGGGAAGGAAAATTCCATGGACTGCCACAGTCACAAAAGCCAGAGCTGCAGGTAGGATAGAGTATTCCCTTTTCTGCAACTTTTTGATCTCTGCTGTTTTCTGAACTTTGGAGCAAACGGAAGATAAAGTGGCACTAATGTGTCATACCGATCTGCATTTTACAAAGAACTCAGCCTCCTGGTGGTTAAGTATCTTACCTGAACTTATAGCAGCATGAGGATTCAAATTCAAGTCCAAAGCTTATGAATGTATCTATTAAGGAAACTTGTATTGTTTCTCTAGTTAGCAAATAACATTCTCATCCTCTGAGAGCACCTGACTAAATGTTTGATCCACAGGAAGTGCTTTGGTTGAATGAAATATAAAGTTCTTTGAGAAAAAGCTAAATTACAATCATGTGTTGCTTAATGACAGAAATACGTTCTGAGAAATGTGTCTTGGGGTGATTTCATGATGTCTGAACATACAGAGTGTATGCACACCGTCCCAGAAGGCACAGCCCACTACACAACTAGGCTACAAGCCTGTGCAGTGAGTTACAGCACTGAATACTGAATTGTAACACAGTGGTAAGCATTTGGAGACGTAAACATGGAAAAGGCTAGGCATTACGCTGAGACATTAGGGCACTTTGCCACAATACGATGTCACCAGCACTCCAGTTTCTTTTCACTTCTACTATTTTATGGGACCACTGTTGTTTACAAGTTTCTTGGTTGACTGAAGGGTCATTTTATGGTGCATGACTCTATTCTCCCCTTGCTGGCCCTTATAATAAAAATATACATTAAAAACAATGATAATACTTGAATTTATACAGTGAAGATTATATTTCACACAAGACGCTTTCAGACACTATGAAATGAAATTCTACAGTCCTCAGAACGAGAGGCTATTAACCTAATTAGTATACTAAGCCAGAAACATAAATGATTGTACTATATCGTGAAAAAATAATTGAAAATAATGGCTAACCACATTTTAGAATTATACAAATGATACAATTATTTTATCTTATAAATGTCAAGGTGACAGCAATATTGTTAAGTAAATGAATTAAAAAGATGACTTTTAGGGAATCTTATCATTTCAGTATTACGAGCTAGAACCGGACATAAAGCTTTGAGCATAAACCGGCTACTCTAGGTTGGCCGGAGAAAGGCAAAGTTCTCCCTACATTGTAGTTTATTTCAGGACTTCCTCCTCCTGCTGGTTTAATAAAGACAGCAGGTTGAGGGGTTCCAGAGAGAAGGTAAGATGGAGAAATAAATAAAGGCAGACAGACTACAACAAACAGTGGTCTCTAAACACAGACCAAATTTGGGTGTTAGAAACAATAGAAAGGAAACCAGAGAGACCTCTGAACGGAGACACTGTGTAAGGACAGAAACCACATTGTTTTTTGGCCTCAAATGTGCCTCAAATAGCAGCACAGCATCTGACCTACAATAGTCATTCAGTGAGCAAATAGTCAATAAATACACAAAAGAATTAGAAACAACATTTGAGCAGCAAGGGTCCTTCTAACATGCAGATCTGAACATGTCATGGCCTTGCGAAAACTTTTGTTGGGGTGGCTCCTCATCCCCATGTAACAGGATTCAAATTCCACAGTGGGGCAAACAGGTGGTGACCCAGCCCTTGCCTCTGTTCCCTTATATCTCTCGCCGTTGACTTGTTCTCCCCACAGCAACTAGTGAGTCCGTGGGAGATCTCTTCACAGACTGCCCACTTGTTACCCCTGGGTGTTTTCAACACCATCCCCCAACTTTTGCCTGCATGGGACACTTGTGTTCCCTTGTCAAGACTTCTTAAGTTGACCCATGTTAGCATTTTCTCCTCTTGGCCTTTCTTCTTTTGTCTCACTTAGGAAACATACTGTAGTAGAATTAGCTATCCACATCTTAGACTGGGGGCCAAGTTGGACTCATCTTTGAATTCCTGGCAGTTCACATGGCTTGGCTGTAAATAGGCACCATTAAAATTTTTTCTTTCTTTTTCTTTCTTCCTCTTTTCTTTCTTTCTTTCTTTCTTTCTTTCTTTCTTTCTTTCTTTCTTTCTTTCTTTCTTTCTTTCTTTCTTTCTTTCTTTCTTTCTTTCTTCCTTTCTTCCTTCCTTCCTTCCTTCCTTCCTTCCTTGCCGCCCGACCCGCCCCCCCCCCCCCCCCGACCCCCCACCCCCGCCCCCTCCGCCATCCCCCGGGGTATTGTGCTATGGCATCCTAGCCACAACCACCCCCCCCCCCAGGGGCCCCACGGCTCCTTTGCCCCCAAATTTGCCAGTTTTTGATCTTTTTTTTTTTTTGAGACAGAGCCTCAAACTGTCACCCTGGATAGAGTGCCATGGCATCACAGCTCACAGCAACCTCTAATTCCTGGGCTCAAGCGAGTCTCCTGCCTCTGCCTCCCA
>CAUYRH010161393.1:0-15642 GCA_963574655.1 Perodicticus potto
CATAATCCTCAGCCCACCACTTGAAGGCCCAGCCATAACAGCAAAAATAACCATGGGGCGGAATCAACGGAAAAACTCTGGCAACATGAATAATCAGAGTAGACCAACTCCTTCAAGTAAGGACAAGGCAGACACAGCACAGATCTCCTACATAGGCAAATGGCTGAGATGTCTGAAGTCGAATTCAGAATCTGGATTGCAAATAGGATCAATGGAATGGAGGAAAACAGTGTTGGACAGATCCTCCAAAAGGAAGGTAAACAAAGAAATCATAGATTTAAATTTGACCAAACAACAGTTGGACTTGACAGACATCTACAGAACATTTCATCCCAATAAAACGGAATACACATTCTTGTCATGGGGTCTTAACTCAGGCTGGTGTCTCTGTCTTACATGCTCCTCTCTCTTCCCCTAAATGCTTTACCTAATTAATCTTTCTCTTCCTTCAGCTCTTTGCTCAATCATGAATTCCTCAGGGATGTCTCCTGTGATCTGTGATCACCTGATTCCATTAACTTATTTTGTAGCACCGAGCTTCTTCCCTATCTCAAAGCATTTGTCATTGTTATCAATGTAAATGTATGTCTTTCTCTAACAAATATTTGTCTTCCCCAATAGACTTTGCCTTCTATGAAGTCAAAGACTGCATCTGGTCTCACTCATCATTATGTCCTTAGCTGCTAGCATAGTTCCTGGAACATACTAAACACGCGATAAATATTTGTGAAGTAAGTGAATTAACTAATGCATGTAGGTTTTTGTATCAGTCAGGCTAGGCTAGGCTTTGCTGCAGTGTGATCTCCTTTACCCAGGAATTGGACACTCCCTAGTATTCTTCCTGTCCCTAGTAGTAGGCTCAAGTTTCTGCCCCCACTTACTCAGGTGTTTAAGTGGATGCAGTCTCTGCCATCTGGAAGGAAAATGGCAAATTGAGTTTGTACCGCCTTCTATCCTGAAGGGCTTTGCTTTATTTCCATTCATATTTTATTGGTTAAACTAATAAGTCTCGAACTCTCACCTAACCTCATTTGGGCCAGGAAGTACAGTGCTCCTATGTAGCAGGATAACTGCAAATGTGACTTAAAACTATCTCACTCATCTCAGCTCTAAGATCTGAATGAATTGCAGCCACTGACCTTGGAGAGTCAGCCCTTTAAAGTCTGCCTTTTGTCTTTTGCCTAATTTATCTTAGCAATATGGACTGTATCTTTGTTCTTGAGGAGCCCAGATTATCATTTATTCATTTATTCAGATAATATTATAAGAAACTATATTCTGACCAGGCATGATGCTAAGCAATGAAGACCCAAAGACATTGTCCCTGCCTTCAAGATGCCTACAGACCAGAATGGGTGGCATTTTTCAATATTCCTGTAGTCTAAGTGTAATTTTAAAACATATTTTTGTTTGTTACCATAGGAATTTTAAATTGAGGTTCAAGGAAACCTGGGGATGTTTGCCCATATCCTTGGGTTTCTATAATTTTTAAATCTGGTCTAGTGGGATATTTACCTGGAATCAAATAGGTGCAACAAAGTCTGATAACTTCACCAAGAGATATTGCATATAATGTTTAGAGAATTGTCAAGAGAAGCTAACTAATTCTTCCTGTGGAATCTCAAAGATGTCTTCAGAGAGAAGGGCATGTCTAAATTGTTGAAAAATAAGGCAGAGTTACTGAGATAATCTTGTTGGAAAATAAGGTTATGTTTTAGAGGTGATGGTCTAATTTCTAATCTAGGGTTTACCATTTATTAGCTATATTATATTAAACAATGATCCTAATTTCTTTAAGTCTCAGGTGCCCCTTCTATAAAATGAAGATAACAACAGTTCCTCTTTCATGAGTGTAGCTTTGAGAATTAAGTGAGCTAATGCATCAGACTGCACCACTGTGCCTCTGCCTGGTCCTCAGCAGTTGTTACGAGACTGGAAAATGTGTCCAAGTGTGGATAGCTGCTTGTGTACTTGCCTACAGCCAGGACACAGCTCAGTATGGTTAGGAAATTAGACTACACATACACATTGCAAATTCAAGTTCCTCCATGGGCCACGCAGATAAATAAATGAAACCAGAGAATAAAGGCTGGTAGAGATTATGGAAAATTAGAAGGCCCAGGTATTACTTAAAAGCATTCAGTTTTAGCTGTTAAAAATTCATGAGCAGATACAATAAAACATGACCTCAGTCTGGGTTGAGTTGGTGAGTTGCTGTTGACAGTGTCATATAGGGGTGTGTGTGCGTGGTTGTGTGTATGTAAGGAATGGGGTTAGAATAGAAACATGTGGGAGTTATAATAGAAAGAGAAGAAAGATATATCTATATTTTAATAATCTGTGAGGGATAGTCTGTGGGACATATGAGGCTGAGATCTATGTCGTAGAAATGAGGATATGAGCTCTACAGATTCTAGGCTTGCCTTCTTCAAACTGAGATTAATGAAAGCCAGGTTAGGGCCAAACAACCCTTGCAGTTTCTGGAAAAGATTGAGAGGGCTATAAAATTGAGGAACAGAATGGATTGTACACCTGAATAATCAACTAATGCCTCTTTAATGATTGTGAAGGCAATACGCACAAATTCCAAATCAATCTCAAGAATGAATCAACCCAGGCAACAAGGGCTGTATCTGAGTAGATAAGTCAGGAGGGTGTGGTTTGCAGGCAATTCTATTTTGCCATCAAGCAAGAAGACAGAGATCCATGATTTACCTCCTCTTCTGTGGCATAGGGAAAAAGGACTCAACAGCTTCCTGTCAAAGTGTATGAACTTGAGGACCAGGGAAAGAGGAAATTACATGAAATAAAACCAAAAAGACAGGGAAGGTTTGTTACTCATTCAATCCGCCAAATATTCTGGTAAAGAGGAAAGATCAAGGGAGAAAAACTCAAGACTTAAGCAGCTGAGGATAATCAGTGGAGTCTCTTCTCCATGCAGTTTGAGATTTCCTGACATTTGTAATTCTGCTACTGTAGTTTTTGTTTCTCAGAAGCCACTAATATATTTCCCATTGTTTATGAAAATGTCCAGATACTCTAGCAATAATTTTTATGTATCACGACCTTTGCTGACATACCTCAGTTGGGAAGATGAGCTGAAGACACATGAGACAGTTAAATGGTATTTCAAACCTTGAAAGAGTGCGTTATAATTTTGCCCTTGTCTCTACCCCTGTATTCTGATATGTATACAAGCTGAGCCACATTGTTTATATTCTCAGTGCCTGTTCAAGGGCCAGGAACTTCACTTGGCAAGTGTTTGATAAATGCTTGTTGAATAAATAGATTTATTAAATAAGAAATTCATAGTAAAAGTCCTAGTGTATTTTGAGAGCTAAGGAAAAAGAGACCAGCCAGCAGGATAGAGCTGTGATTGCTAAAATATGTGGTGTGGAAGAGTGACTGGGGTAAAGGTGCTGGGGAGATGACTACCTAGTTGCTATTCCTGGTGTTACCACTTAAAAGCTGTGTGAATTTGGGGACTTGACTTAATGCTTATATCCCAATTTCCTCATCTATAAAAATGGTGAAGACAACGTTATCTACTTCAAGAAGTTGTTGTAAGCATCAAATAATTGAATTAATATAAATAATATGGTAACTACACGGAGAATTCCATAATTATTCCTTGGGATGCTTTCTAAAAGCATTTAGCATGGATTTATGCAGATTCACCTAACAGGTACTTTATTTTTATTTACTAAGCTCATCAATTCTGTAGGCTTTATTTCATTTAATCCTGTATGACCACACATTTTATATATTAAATATGTGCTGAATGTGTTTCTACCTCAGGGCCTTTGCACAATTGCTGCCTCTCCAGCGAGGTGTTCTCACACCGTACTATAAAAAAGAGCATCTAGGGCAGCGCCTGTGGCTCATCGAGTAGGGCGCCAGCCCCATATACCGAAGGTGGCGGGTTCAAACCCAACCTCGGCGGAACTGCAAAAAACAGAAAAATAACCGGGTGTTGTGGCCGGCGCCTATAGTACTAGCTATTTGGGAGGCTGAGGCAAGAGAATTGCCTAAGCCCAGGAGTTGGAGGTTGCTGTGAGCTGTGTGACGCCAGGGCACTCTACCAAGGGCGATAAAGTGAGACTCTGTCTCTACAAAAAAAAAAAAAAAAGAGCATCTAATCCTGCCCTCACGTTCTCATGCTCTACCCTTCTTTGTTTTCCTTTGTGGCACTTACCATCTGAAATTATAGGACATACTGATTAGCTTTTGTCTATGTCCCCTAGAATGTAAACTCCCTGGGGAGTTAGAGCTATTCCCACCACACTTTTGTGATTTGATATGTTGGAAACTCCTTCTGGCTATTATGGTGAACTGACAGAATGTAGCCCTTTCTGACAAAGAGCTATAGTGAACTTCTGGAGAAAAGATTTTAAAGACAGAATTAATGAAATTGATGGTAAAACAGATGACCCTGTTAGACCTGTATTTGTTTTTGTTGTTGTTGTTGTTGTTGTTTTTTATTGAATCATAGCTGAGTACATTAGTGCAATCAAGGGGTACAATGTGCTGGTTTCATATACAATCCGAAACATTTTCATCAAACTGTTTGACATAGCCATCATGTCATTTTCTTAGTTATTATATGAAGACATTTGTATTCTGCATTTAGTAAGTTTTGTCTGAACCCGTCTAAGATGCACCATAGGTGTGGCCACACCATTTACCCTCCCACAGTCTTGTAGACAGCCAGGTCTGCCTTGTGGCTTCTGACACCAGCCACAAGTTTAAATGTCCCCAGCTACACCCTCACTTCAGACCAGCTATCTACAAATTTAAGAATTTCTATGACTTGTAAAATTCAGAGAAATGCTGTGCTTACAATAACATTTGACTGTAGTGAAAAATACACTTCAGGAGCAATCAAAGAAGAAATCCACAGGGAAGAATTTGGTTGGGGATAGATGGTCTAAATGCAGGGTTTCTACCATTCCTAGAAATGCCTCTTCCACCTAACATCTATGTGTGGCATTATGTATGTAGCATTGCCAATCCAGCATACTCACCAAAGCCTCTGTGTCCTGAGTTTTTATTGGTGCTAAAGCATTTAGGCATAATTGATTGAATTATTGCCCACATGGTTGAACTTAAACCCTAATTACCTTTTTCTTTCCAGAGGCATCTTGATGTTATGGGACTCAAAGCCTTAATTCTTTAATAACGTGGTTTTGTCTTTCTGGCATGCCCATCTCCCACCCTAAGTCATCTGATTATCATCAACTATCAAGGGTTACCTGGAGGTTCCACCATGAAAAAAAAGATGCACCTATCACTCAGGAAATTCTAAGGATCTAGCTTATTTCCCAAGCCAGGACAAAGATTAGACCTCCCTTCTTTAGAGGCCAAATTTCTTTCTCCACAACATGTCTTTCCAATTTGAGAAATTTAGGTTAAACTAGTACTTTTCAGCTAGGGGTGATTGTAACCCTCACCCTACACTTATCAAGATGTAGAGACATTTTCAGTTGTTATAGATAGACATAGGGTATACTACTAGATTCTCGTGGGTGAAGCCAGAAATGCTGCTAAATTCTCTAATGTACATGGCAGCTTTCTTCCTCCAATGACAAAGAGGTATCTACCCCAAAGTATCGGTAGTAGTGAGGCTGAGGAACCCTGTGTTAATAGAAATCCAGAAATGAGCCTACACATGTATGGCTTGCATGGAACAGAATATGCACAGAATGTACTGTCTCCCAAGATGTCTTGTTTCCGCAAACTTGGAAGACTCTGATGAGGCTGTTCTAGGTAAAGTTTCTAGGAATTTGCCTTGAATGTGGTTGTCACACCAGGCCCCACATATCTAATTCTGTCCACCCAGCCATGCTCTGAGTAACTTGTAGATGTAAGTACCATGGGTGTATACTAAACCATTTTAGAAGCTACATGAACAGGGCATTAGATAACACAGAATTACACAATAAGGAAGTTTCCCACATTTTATATCATTTCTATGATTATGCCAACAAGGATTTCTTAATTTAGCTAAGATATATTTAATATCCCTCTATCACTAGCTACCATCCTCCTTCTTATAACAAGAAAATGGATCTCAGACTTGGATGATTGATCAATAATCTCTGGATAAAATTTAATAATGTGTTTTGTTTTGTTTCTTATATCATTTGTCCTTACCACCTATTTTCAGCAGTATTCTGTGTCTCTTTATGGAAGATATAGCAAGTCTACTTATGCAAATAATTTCCCTCATGAAGTATTTGCTCTAATTTAAATTAGAACTTTTTATGTAAAAACCATTCAAATCATTTAAAGAAGATGTTAAATTCAATGAAGTAGAAATGTCTAGTGCTCATGCTCACTAATATCTGATTCTTTCCTTCCTCCTGGGCACTCAAGAGGACCATATTTGACATGATTTTTGGCTCAGTGGCTGCAGGCAGGGGAAGGCCTACATGACCTTCCATCTATATATTACCCGGCCAGTCTACCAAGAAGCCATTTGTTCAGATAAATGGATCACATCTGGTGGAGTCTACTTGAGGGTCTATGTAGAGCAGGGCCTTCTGTAATACAGTTTCCTTTGTAATACAGAAATTAGTACCAGGAGTTGGATGGCTGAATTACAAAATCTTAAAATATACAGCCTTAGCTCAGCATTGGGGTGGAGCAAGGAAACTGCCTTTAGAGGCTACTAACATACTGGTCCTTGTTAGACAGTGATAAAACTGTCCCTAGTGATAACTTTGGAGGTAAGCCATTTTGCTTGATTAACTTGTAGCTCTAGGGAAAAAGTTGGAAAATACATCATTAATAGTGTATGTTGGTTGATATTGGCTGCATGTGGCAATATATTGCATGAAACCCATGAGCTAGGGGGAAGAAAAGGGCAGTTTGCAGTCAGAAATGAAAGAAAATAGATTCCAGAAATTGCATAGTGATAGAACAGGAGGGATGTAGATGGGGGAGGGGGTGGAATGACGAGGTTTCATGGCAGCACTTTCTAAGGAAGAGTTGTTGTTGAATGAAAATCCTCCTGTATCAGGAAAACATTTCTTCATTATTAGTGATTAACACCTTCACACACTTCATCTGGAATCAGAATTATGGGCCTTCATGCTGGGAAAAGTCCTCTGGGGACTGATTTCATGGTCCCCTGATGAATAAGGATAGGAAATAGGGTTAGAATGTGTCACCAAAAAGAGCTGAAAGGGTGGGATCCTGGGAAAACGTAATTTGGAAGCCAAAGGCAGACCTCACAGGTGGTACTTGTGGGAGATATGAAGAGAAGGCCTGTCGGTGCAGGACAGAGGACATTCTGACTCGAATTTTCAGAATTTGGATAACAGCAGCATGAATCTAAAATCTGTTTTCTAAGGAAGGATTACAGGTCAGTTAGACATACAGGTCAAAGAGATAAGCCAGGATGGTTGCTTGCATGAACCTTCTTTACAGACCTGACCATCACATTGCATTCCATTTTTACACTCACCGGTCATTCTAGCTCTCTTGTTTGGCTGCTGTTTGATAGAAGGACTGATGTTTTTAATCTCCATGTGCCCATTTTCCAGCACAGGACCTCAATAAGGACAGTGGCCTACATTAAGATTTCATAAATGCAAATAACTGAAATGTAATATGAATTGAGCAAGTGGCAGACTCAGGAACCAGGAAGAAATGTAATATAAATTGAGCAAGTGGCAGACTCAGGGACCAGGATTTGTATCTTAGTCAACAGAAAGAACAGTGGCAGGGTATAGTGATTGGTTAGAACTAACAGTAAGAGATCAGGAGGCTAGTTGTGGGAATTTTGAAAAGGGTTCTCACTCCATTTCTTTTTTTTGTTATTCAACGAACATTTTTTCAGCACCTGCTGTGAGCCAGGCCTGCTGCTGTGCCCTGAAAGTCCCATTGTCAGCCAGAGAGACATTATGATTGTCCTCTATGTACTTCTAGTTCAGAATACTTTATTTTACACTTGAGGAAACTGAGTCTCAGAGAGATTTTTTTTTGTAAACAACCCTAGAAAAATGACAAATTCAGAAAAGGACACAATATCCTAACCCTCTACCTTTGGGAGTTTGATACAACACCAAGGACTATAAGTAGTGACTCCAGCAGCACCTAGGGTCCTTATGAACCCATGGGGTTTTGTTCACATGTTTCAGAAATTAGGAAACCTCAAACATCAACTTTGTCATCTTCTCTTGAAACTCAGAAGATCTGGCACCTCTAGTTTTTTGTCATGCCAAAAAAACTAAAACCAAACCAAACAGGCTAGAGCTAAGGGGAAGCAATCGTTTACTTTCAATACAGTCATATTGTTTTCAATCACCTTGCACCGGGCCAGCTCTTTTGTGTTGGTGACCTACCTGGCTTCTGTAGCCATGTCATTTTATTGTTTCTACTCCACCCACTATTATCTTTATGGCGTGAAGCACTTTTCCTGTGTTTCCTTTTATGTGTTTTACAGTTTTAGGTTTTACATTTAAGTTCCCAATCCATTTAGAGTTGGTTCTTGTGCATGGTGTAAGAGAGAGATCTAATTTCATTCTTTTGCAGGTGGATGTTCAGGTTTTCCAGCACCATTTGTGGAAGAGAATTTCCTTTCCTCATTGTGTATTCTTGATAATCAGTTGACCATATATGTGTGGGTTTATTGATGGCATCTCTATTCTCTTCCAGTGGTTTGTGTGTCAGTTTTTACACCAGTATCATGTTGTTTGAATCACTATAGCATCATAATATAGTTTGAAATCAAAATGTGTAATGCTGCTAGTTCTGTTCTTACTATTTAAAATTGCTTTGGCTATTCTAGTTTTGTTGTTCCATTAAATTTTAGATTTTTTTTTTAAATTTTTGTAGGAAATGCCACGGGATTTTAGTGGGAGTATAATTGAATCTGTAGCTTGCTTCATGTAGTATGAATATTTTAATACCACAAGTTTTTCATCCATCAACATAGAATGTCTCTCAAGAAAGAAAATAATAATAATTTCCTCATCTTTATGCTTCAGACACTTCAAGCCTTCCAACAAAGAGTGGAAAACATCACATTCCCATCCTGCAAGTGGATGCTCCCAGCCACTATCTTGTCTCATGTGCTCCTTCCCTCATCCAGGGAAGGGGTAAATGTTCAGGGGTCCTATGGCATTCGCAAGCCCTTCCACCTCCCAGGCCCCAAGTAGTAGCATTGACTTATGAGAAAAGGGCACCATGATTTAGTATTTTCATGTCCCAATCATTCTGGTCTCTAAGTTCATTCATTATGTATGCAAAAATGGTAATCCGCGGGTATTTTAATGCTCTTAAGCATACAATATTCTTATTAATACAAGTGCCTTTTTCCTCATCCATAATTGAATGGTTTACTTTATTATTACTTTATGGTAACGACTCTGTATTTCCATTTTTCTATAGGGTGCCTAATTTTAACAGGAGGGCAATCAGCATCAGAAAGGCTGGCTGCACTAATTGCCTTCATTATAAGAGCAGCGAGCATTCTGGCAACCAAGTGACAGATACTCACTGGCACTAGAGTGAAAACACACAGGGAGGGCAACGGGCCTCTTTGGCTCCTGGGGATCCAGAATGCCACTTCTTATCAAAACAGATCCCAGATCTGCAAAATGTCACCTGGTTCCCTCAGTGGTGACAGTTTGAACATTAACATGGATCGTGGGCTATTTATATCAGTTTGTACATTTAATCAGTTTTTTTGCAGTTTTCAGCGAGATGTGAACTCTATCGCTGTTCAAGGCGTTTGGTTCAAATCAGCTGAGACAGAGAATAATCAAGATTTATGATTCTCATTCAGACTCACATCGCACAGTCATTGCAATTGCTACTTACCAGCTGCCTACCCCATCCCCAGCCTGACTGACACCCACTTCACTTTCTCTCCAGCAAGTGATTGAATGTCCATCTTGAAAACTGTCAAAACACTTCTGGTGCTCCAGATAACAGCTGTGTGGTTTCTGAGCTTACCCCAAACATTCCCCCTCTGACTACACGCAGCTTCCACTAATCCTGCTTTCCAAAGACTATGTGTGTCGGAAACCCAAGGCACGGGGAGCTTCTGGGCATAAGTGTCTAGCCCAGAGAATGAGGCAGTAGTCACCTTTGACTGTTGGTAATGGTAATGGTATCAAAGAGCTAGATGACTTGACTCAAACTGGAATAATTTTATTTTGCTTGATCTTGGCCTGAGCAGAAGGTAAATGATGTACAAAAAAAAAGGAGAGGGTCTAGGGCCACAGCCCTTTTGTCTGTTTAAAGAAGTGCTGCTCTCTGTGGGGTATCAGGAATTACAGATGTACTAAGAGGCACTGGCACCCTGTAATGTATCTCCTGTCCGTAAGTGAGAATCAAGTCTTAAGACAGAGGAAAGGCTCTCTGACTGTTCCCATAGTCACCTTCGAGATGGTCAGATATGGCTGCAGAAGCCCTAGGCTTTGCGTTTCTAAGAGCTCAAGCTTGCATCATCAGAATCAACTTGAGTAGTGCTCCTCAACCTTTTTGGCATTAGAGACCAGTTTTGTGGAAGAGAATTTTGCCATGGATGGGACAGGTGTGGTTTGGGGATGATATCATCAGGCATTAGGTTCTCATAAGTAGCATGCAGATCTCACAGATCCTTCACATGCACAGTTTACAGTAGGGTTCAGGCACCTATGAGAATCTAATGGCACCGCTTATCTGACAGGAGATGGAGCTCTGGCAGTGAAGCAAGTGATGGGAAGCGGTTGTAAATACAGATGAAGGTCCTCTTACTCGCCCCCACCCTACTCATCTCCCACTGTGTGGACCAGGTTCTAACAATACCAGTCTGCTGCCTAGGGGTTGGGGGCCACATATCTAGAGAGCCTGTAAAACAAAGATTGTTAGAATCGCATCTCTGAGGACTCCCCTGGTGGTGCTGCTGCTGCTCTGGGGAACACAGTTTGAGAACCCTTGATGTAGTGGTTAAGAGCTTTGCTACTCAAAGTGGGCCAGTAGCATCAGCATCACCTGGGAGCAGGTCAGAAATGAATCTCAAGCCCCACCTCATATCTTCTAAACCACAATCTGCATTCACCTAGATCTTCAGTTGGTCTGTGTGCACATTCAAGTGTGAGAACCCCTGACGAAGACCACAAGGTCTGGGATCCACATACCCCAAATTCAAACCCAACCTCTACGTGTACTAGCTTTGCAAACATTGGTGAGTTAATTATCTATGTAAAATGCGGATGGATGGTGAAGATGTTCTTTGTCTCACAAGGAATAGATGATATCATGCATATAAAGCATTTGCAGCACCTTGCCTGCTGCAAGCACTCATGAAACATGATCTTAACATTTAGGGGTTTTGAGCTTCAAAACTTCAAAGCAGCCCCACGTGAGGTACTGATCACTGCAGACCCACACATTGTGAGTTTAATTTCAACGGAGTCGAACTGCTGTCAGCCTATGGACGAAATTTGTCTGGCAGATTTACTTTATGTGCGATTTTTTTCAAAAAGGGTGGAGGGAGGTTGTTGCCAGATTTTGCATACATATCTATATCGTCCTGTCCCTTAGAAAAGTTAGAAGATCTGTTCACACCGCACCTTCATGCCTGTCAGCAGTGCCCAGCCCCCATCATCATTAGATGGATGGGATAGACATTCTGTCCTGCTGACAGCGCCTTGCCTGCTGTCACCTCATCACTCCCTCTTGCCTTATGCACAAGCCACTCTACTCATTTGTGTTCCCTGTCAAGCCACGATAACTATTTGAGTTACCAATTCCTGCACCATGCTATGTAAGTTTCACTAAAGAGCTGTGAAGTGGCCATTCCCGAGTCACTGTCTACAACAGAGACTTACAGGGCTGGATAGCTCTGAGGAAGCCCAGTGGTGTGCTCTTCTCCCACACTGAACATGTGGCCCCTCCGTGTATAAACATGGCCTCTGAGCACAGCCCATCTAAGTGCCCCTCTCAGCAAAGTTGTAAGTATCTCTTGGCAGGATCTTGGTTGCAATCAAGAAATCTAAATCTGGACCGTTAGTACTAGATGACTCTTATTGGTGTACTCTTCATGTACTATTATTAAACTGTGGTAGGGGAGCTGTCCGTAATCTGACTTCTCTAGGTCAGAGAAGAAAGCAAACTTCTTCTTTAAATGGCAAGTAGCAAATATTTTGGGTTTTGCAGGCAAAGAGAACACCTCTTCTAACACTGCAACTCAAAAGCAGTTGCAGACTACAGGAAAATGAAGAAGTGTGTCTGTAATTTGCAGGTTGTGGCACAGAACAGACAACAGGTCGGATCTGGCTTTTGGACTCTTTTGTGATCCTGCTCGAGGGCAATAAAAAGATCTATTTTTGCACTGTACTTCCTATTAAATGCTTCCTATAAAAATGCTTTTTATTTTTTATGCTACTCATTTTTTTAAAATTAAATCATAGCTGTGTACATTAAACAATCATGGGGCACAATGTGCTGGTTTTATGTACAATTTGAAATATTTTCATCGAACTAGTTAACATAGCCTTCATGGCATTCTCTTAGTTATTGTATTCAGACATTTATATTCTGCATTTAGTAAGTTTCACCTGTACCCTTCTAAGATGCACCATAGGTGTGGACCCACCAATTTATATTTTTACTGTTTGGGATTCATTGAAGGCACAAAGAATGAGGTTACACTGATTGTTTTTGTTAGATAAAGTCCCTCTTGTAACTGTGTCCCACCCCATTCCCTCCACTCCTCCCTTCTCCCCATCCTTCCCTCCCCTACACCCCACCTTCATAAATAACTGAAGTTACTTCTGTGTATACACCATGTGTTATTTCTTTCTTTTCCTTGCCTCCCTTTATCCTGTAAGCATTTTCCATGTTTTTAAAACATTATAATGGTTTCATTATTAATGGCTGCATATTATGTCATAGTGAAGTAAACCTCTGCCACTTGCTTCCCCATAAAGACTATTTGTATTTATGGTTTACCTATTATTTTCTGCCCCAAACATTGGCACAACTTGTGCACTGCTAAGGATATTCAAATAGACAGAGAATAGAATTTAAAACATTTAAAAAAATTTTTTTATTAGATCATAACTGTGTACATTAATGCATTTATGGGGTACAATGTACTGATTTTATATAACAATTTGGGAAGCTTACATTCCATCAAACTGATTAACATAAACTTCACCTCACTTATTTGTTGTGTTAGGACATTTATACTCTTAATAGTTTAGACATCTACCCTTGCATTGTGCACAATAGGTGAGGTCCTACTATCTTGGAAATGCACTAAGATAAAGGAGCTATCCTAACTAATTCTTACTCTGGGTTGATATGGCAGAGTTGAGAAGAATGAATATGAGGTTTGCCGTCTGACGTAGATGAATTTGTACCCTGGCATTGTCACTTATAACTTGCATGATGTCAAGAAGTTGTGTAACCTGAGTCTCAGTGTCCTCAACTGGAAATGCTTTCCCTGAAGAGATGTTCTGAGTATTTTGACACCATCTATAAAGCACTTAGGTCAGTGTGTGGTGTCCAGGAGGTGTCCACCAGTGAGATCCCCGCTCCTTGTAATGGGTCATTAGTTGGTGTGTGTAACGGTCCAGTTTACTAAGCCCTCTTCTCTTAGAATTGTGACATAGGAGACACGTGTATGAAGAGCACCCTGGAATTATTTTGTTTGTATTTTTTTTTTGCTTTTGTTTATTTGCAAAACAACTCTCATTCCACATAGTGCTTCACAGTTTACAAAACACTTCCAATTGATCTTCAATTAAGCTTTGTGCAATTCTAGCCTTAGACAAATTGACAAAGTTTAGCCTATGGGTCTCAGTACTGAATAATCCCACTTTTTGCCCTGTATCCCAGCATTTTCATGTTTGGTGAGTAGATGAAAAACTAGATTATTAAAGTGGGGGATGTGACTTGCCCCCTATCCTATTCCATTACTAGTAAAGGTACCAAGAGGTAAGCTTCTGACTTTATTGTTTTACTTAATTTCATTCTATCCCGTTCAGACCATGTCTTTTATAGATTTGCAGAGAATAAAAATTATGCTCCTAAATTACTTCTGATATAAAAGAAGATGTGTTACTTTATAAAAAAAGGTCAATTTTTTCCAAGAGGAAAGTACAATACAATCACCTGATGTTAATATAGATCCCAGCTGTGGGTTTGGTTGATTGCTAAGTTTCTCCGAGCAGCTCATTATCTGTCATCATTTCACTATTACCTTAGGTCCCACAGCTGATATCCAAATGCTCCCTGGAACCCTGTTGGGTAGTTTTTTCTTTTTTTCTGAGGGGATATTTTGTGGGATTTTTCAGATCAACAGGCCACAAACCCAACAACCCCAGAAACTCTTTCCCAGGAGAGCTGAAATGCTGACATTCAAGTTGGGGGTGAGATCCCACTGGTTCCTCATTAAGTAACAAACAGGGATGGTGAAGTCAACTGTAATATTTGGCAAGAACTAAAGGCCAGAATTGGTTGCTGCCTCTGCAGCATCACATGGGAACCTGGGCAAAAACAGGGAATTACATTTACCAAGGAACTGTTTCTAGCAGAACCCCTTCTAGGCTTAGAAAGAACATCATTTTGGGGGAACCTTCCTAGTTTCTCCTTACAGAGATAACCAGGACCAATTCTTTGATTTCAAAAGAATGTACTTGGGCTCAATCAGAAGGGATGCTTTTGGCCACAAATAACAGAAAGCTCTGTTTCCTTAGCATACACCATAAGAGCAATTTATTATTACATATAAGAAGGAGGTTAGAAGGAAGTTGGAAGGAGTGACTTGAAGGTCGGATAATTCAGTAACTCTATGATGTCATCGGTGATCTGGTTATTCCTAGTTTTCTCCTCTTGTGGTGTGTTAGAGTTCCACATAAGCTATACTTTTCCTTGCGATCATGAAATAGATACAGCAATATTAGGCATCACATCCATAATCAACCTTGTCCAGAGGAATACGAATGTGGAAAAGTGAGATATGACCTTACTTTCTGGCACATACCCCTTTTTATTAAAAATGAAACCTTTCTCATAAGCCTCCCAGCAGCTGATTTTAACTCATGCCTGTTCTTCAGAACTGGTTCACATGTCCACCCCGCATAAATCACTGGTAAGACAAATGGAATCATCGTAACCGTTTGGGGGTAATCAGACGTGTTCTCTAGTCAGATATGGGAAATGGCTCTGACGCTCAAGCTATCAAAGAAGAAGGAACCAACAGGACTTTCTACTACAGGGCCAAAGGAATGGTAGATGTCCTTCTGTGACATTTAAATGATAAAGCTAAACATTTTGTGTGTTCATCTGTGGGTTGAGCATTTGGAAAACCCCATGTGACACTTGGCAGACCTCTGAGCCTGTGAATCCCTATTCAAAAGTCAGTGCTTTCTCTTTTTCTTCCAAGTTTCCCATGCTTATAAATATTTACTGCCTAACAACCAGCTGAAGAGCCAGTGGGCTGGATGACAGACAAGGAGGGGGACCTCCACCGCCCACCAGAGGCTCCAATAGCCAAATAGGCTGGACAACTGCTGAGGAGACACCTGTGCCTTGGTGTCTCCTTCACTTTACACTTGGGACTAAATGTGGAACCCCCATTTCCTATGCCTAGGTCAGTTTCTTGTGAATTTCCTAGGCCTGAATTCCATGGATGGACTG
>CAUYRH010161403.1:0-19999 GCA_963574655.1 Perodicticus potto
TTTACACACTGTAATTATAGTAACAGAATTTTTTAATATCTGTCTTTGTACTTACTGTTACCAGTGAGTTTTATACTGTCAGATGATTTCTTACTGTTTGTTAATCTCTTGTTTTTTCATATTAAAGAAGTCTGTTTAGTACTTTTTTTTTTTTTTTGTAGGACTGGTTTGGTATTGACCAAATCCCGCAGCTTTTTTTTGTGAGGGAAAGTCTTTATTTTTCATTGAATTTAAAGGATCATTTTGCAGAGTACACTATTCTGGGATTAAAGTTTTTGTATTTTATTTCAGAACTTTGAATTTGTGTTGCCCTCTCTCCTGGCCTGTTGGGTTTCCACTGAATTCCCCTGCCAAACATATTGAATCTCCTTTATTATTGTTATTATTATTATTATTATTATTATTTCTTTCTTATCTATCTCTATGCTTTTAAGAACCATTATTTTTCCTTAATCTTTTGGGAGTTTGATAAGTAAATGCCTTGAGGTAGTCTTATTTGGGTGAAATTTGCTTTGTCTTCTATGACCTTTTTATACCTGACCATTGTTCTCCAATTTTGGAAAGTTCCTTGTTATGATAGCTTTGAGTAAACATTCTGGTACAATCCCTCTCTCCCTCTCACTACCACCTTTTTAAAGTTAGTAATCTTTAGGTTGCCCCTAGTATGGCCATTTTCTTGTAGGCATGCATCCTTCTTTTTCTTTTCTATTTTCTCTTCTGATTGTGTATTCCAAGATAGCCTCTTTATGCTCACTAATTCTTTCCTCTACTTGATCAGTTCCTCTTTCAAGGCACTCTGTTGAATTTTTCAGTTTGTCAATGGAATAGTTCAGCTCCAGAATTTCTGCTTTTTTTTTTTTTAATACTGCAATCTCCTTTATAAATTTCTCTGTTTACTTGAAATTCATTGAGCTTGCTCTGATTGGCTATTTTGAATTCTCTGTCAGAAAGTTCACATACCTCCAATTTGTTGAGGTCTGGGCAATGAAGACTTAGGTATTTATTCTTATCTTAAGTGTCTGAGTTTGTTTGTACCTGTCCTTCCTAGCTTTCTAGCTATTCAAAAAGAGTTAAATGTTATGATCTAAATCTTTAGTTAGTGCATCTACATTAGCACTGGGGGGCACCCCAAGCCCAGTAATGGTGTATCTTTGTGAACTCCTTGGGGTATCATCTTTGTGAGCTTGATTAACATACATGAGAATTTCCTGAATTACCAAGGAAAGTCTCTCACTCTTTTCACTCGCTCTCCCCAAACAGAAGGAGCAATGAGGCTAGAATAGTCTGAATAATGGCTAATCTGAACGCAGATTTATAAAGAAAGCTTAAAACTATGCTTCCAAAATATTAAACTAATTACGAAATAAGTTAAATGCCAGGACAAATTCCAAACTTCTTTAAAGAAATGCAAAAAATCCAGTACTCATCCGTAAAATATTAATAATATCTAGCCTCAATTAGAATGTAACAAGCATGCAAAGAAACATGAAATATGATCCATAATCAGAGGAAATATCCACTTAAGAAATTCTAGAAATGACAGAAATTATCAAGTTATCAGGTAAAGACTTCAAGACTGATAGTATGAATTTAATAAATATACTCAAAAATATGATTAACAAAATGAAAAATAAGAAACAGATGAGAAGACGTGGAAGATATTGTTGAAGAGTTGAATAAACTTTCTAAAACGAATAACTGAGTTATATGTATACTTTTAAAGGTGAACATTATGGTTTATAAGTTTTTCTCAATAAAATTGTTATCATCTTTATAAAGCTAAAGTATCTGAAATAAAAAATATACACTGAATTTGATTTGTAGCAGATAAGCTATTTCAGAATAAAATATCAGAACTTGAAGACATAATAATAGCATAAAAGCAAAAGTGACTTATAAAAACATTTGGGTAGTATAATTGATGTAACTGAAGTCTGAGAAAAAAAGAAATGGGAAGAGGGACAGAAAAAATGGTTATATAAAAACTGGTCAATATTTCCCCAAATTTGAAAAAAAATTGCAAATTCACAGATCCATAAAATCTTTTATGAATCCAAGCAGAAATGTATGAGGAACAACACATCAAAATACATCATAAGCAAAATTTTCAAAATCCACTGTTAAAGACAAAATTCTCTTAAAAACCGGAGGTGAAAGACACACATGCACAGCAAGAAAGAATAACCATAGACTTCTCACCTAAAATTCTAATTACTGAGAAGAGGCAATTTAATAAGATCTGCAGAGTCTTAACACCTACATTCATCAAAAATTTGTTTTAAAAAACATATAAAAATCAGGATTTATTTCCAGATGAGCAGAAATTTAGAAAATTCTGTACTAGTGTGTATGAATTACAAGATACTTTAGAGACATTCTTTAGTTAGAAAATAATTTATACCACATGAAAAGGAAGGTATGTGAAGAAATGAAGACTAACTAAAAAATGGTAAACATAAAAAACATTTGAGTCTGAATTTATGTATTTCTTAAAATATAGCCCAAAACAGTATATTGTAAGGTAGAATCTGTCAGGAAGAATATGGTTGGTGTCAGGCAATAAAGTATACTGTTGAAAAATTTTTATAGTATACATTAAGTATCAAAAAATATATGTACACTTGAAGCAAGGAAATACTATGTTATAATTGTTATAATTGAATCAAGTTTGACTTCTGCAATTACATGAGATATAAGTTACAATATGCAAGATAACAAACTTTACCAGTATATATCAAGTATTAGAATTTTAAAATAGTACTTTCCTTTCTTAAAATGTGTATATATATTTTGGGCACCCTCTGTACATCAAGTGTTATAGTAATACTCTTTGAAGGTAACATTGAAGATAAAAAGATGCATAATTAACTCTAGAAAAATCAGTAAACTAAAGAATCACTAAAAAAAAGAAATAATCAATCGATAGTGGATACAAAATGGAATCCCCAAAAAAGAAAGATTACTCCATGAGAATACAAATTTAAAAAGGGTAATAAAGTATAAAATAAACAGCAAAATGGTAGATTTAAAATTAACTACATCATAATTACATTTAATGTAAATGTCTAAAAACTTCAATTAGTAGAAAGTCACTGTTGAACAAGTAACTCACTTTAAACATAAACATAAAAAGAGATTAAAAATAAAGAGATAGGAAAAATCTACATGCAAACAGTAATCATAAGAGAATTAGAATGGCTCTAGAGCCATTTACATCTACATTTCAAGGTAGTTTTACCAGTGACTAAAGAGAAAACTTCAATTATCATTTAATGGTTATATTATCAAAAAGACATAAAAATTATAAAAATGAATGCATATAAAAAGAGAGCTTCAAAATGTATGAACAGAAAATGTAATAGTACTAATAGAATAAATCAAGAAATTCAGAATCACAGTTGGAGTTTATAATATTCCTCTATGAATGATAAAGAAGATTTAAAAAATAAACTATTATGAACATGGAAGTCTTGTTTAAAAACCCACAAACCAACTTGGCCTGCGTAAAACTTACAGATAATAGAATATATATTTGTCTCTAGAACACAAATATCATTCATTCAGATGACAATCTTCTGAGCAGTAAAATGAGTCTTGATTAATTTCAAAGCATTTCAATCATATGGAATATTGTGTTCTCTGACTACAATTGTATTAAACTATTATATAAGTCAAGATCAGAAATATGTAGAAAATACACAAATATTTTGAACTTAACAGACTTCTAAATAACTCTTATCAACAAAAGAAATAGCAAGAAAATTAGAAACTATTTTGAACTGTATTAACATGAAAAAATAACATACCAAACTGTGTTTGAACAAATAAAGTAGTGCTTGGAGAGAAATTTATAAAAATCAATACTTACATTAAAAAATAAGAAAGAGCTAAAAATCAATGATCTCAGCATCCACCTTGAGAATTTAGGGAAAAGAAGAGCAATTTATATAAAAATTAAACAGGTGGAAGGAAATAATAAAAACAGGAGCAGAAATTACTGAAATAGAGAAAATCAATACAGGAAAAATCAATGAAACCAAAAGCTGTTTGTTTGAAAAGATTAGTAAAATGGATAAGCTTCTAAACAGCCTTATCAAACATATAAAAAAAAACCTTGCAGTCTGGTGACCTGAAGGTAGACAAAAGGTCATACATGTCATTTGATTTTACATAAATTAACAAGATGACTTACTAAGCCTCATTTTAAGTACATCCTACTTGTAAAAGAAACAAAAAAATTGTTTTGAGTAAATATAAAATCATGCCATTGCCAAAAACGGTTGATGGAATTGGTGACTTAAAGTGCTTAAAAGAATAATTGTTGGGTGGAAATGGCAGCTGTCTTCCAGTATATAGGAGTTGCCCAAGTTGCAGAGGGATTAGACCTTCTGGGTGAATACTGCAGTGTGAGTGATATAAATGCATCGAAACTAAAACAGCCAAATATGGGTCCTTAAAATAGAGTGTAGTTTTTTTTTTTTAATTCCTGTTGTGTACTATTTCAGAGTCTCTTGGGGTATTATCACACTGACATTACAATTTCTTGTATACATCCCATTTCCCTAAGGGAAGAACAAATCACATATTATTTATTTTGTATTTCCTGCAGTACCCATATCTGGCACAAAACTTGGCTTCACACTTTCTTTCGTATACATTTTAAATCAAGGCATTTTGGATGATTGATTATTATTACTTCATTAGGGAAGGAAAGAAAGGAGGGAGGGAGGACGGGAGTAAGAAAAATAGACTCATTGTCAGCTACTCAGTTATCCTCAGCAAAGCGTTTCAAGCAAAACCTGGCAAGATTTCTTTTCATTTGTCATTGATGCCATAGAAATAGGAATAGAATATGTTACCATAATGCCTATGCTTCAAAAATGGTATTCTGGAAAGCACAGCTACTTAAAATCTGACCCCTGCACTATTGCCGGTAAACAGCTGTGTGTTATCAGAACCTGATGAGACGAAGTAGAAAAACTGGGAGTAAGGATGGAGGAATATTGATAGCTACTCTACAGGTTAATTGTATATCTCTTGGACCTAACTAAACAATTGAGAGTTCATATTTTTATGTATTTCATTATAATAATATTCTACTTTCTTGTATTTTACAAAAGTCAGTACAACATAGATTTTTTAAAAATCTTTTATTCCAGAGAGCAAATCACTACTCTAGAATTACAGCTCCAAAACATGTCCTTCCCATAGTGTTCCATGATAGAATGAGTTTGGAAAATACGTCCCTGAGTTTCTCCCACAGATTATAGTGCATACGGAGGTGTTTAAAGTCTATGAGAATTAACACTTCCTCTTCAATGTTGTTAATCCACTATTTTCCAAATCTTTTTGGGCACAGAATTAGTTTCACATAGTATTTTTAAGATCCTGGGGAAAGAATATTCAAAGGAACATACACTCTTGAATGATGTGATGTGAGGCTTATGAGGAATTATCTAAATTTGTGACATAATAATCATCACCTATAGAAAATAACATTGCTTTTTAAATGTATTCAATAGTCATTTCAATATATGTATACTTTGACATTTATTTTTTAAAAACACACATACCATCTCTTTATTTTTGTAATGGTAAAAATATTAACATAAGATACACCCTCATAACAATTTTTAAGTACACACCACAGTATTGTTAACTATAGAAACTAGGCTGGGTAACAGATCTCTAAAAATTATTCATCTTGTACAAGTGAAATTCATCTTGTATAAGTGAGCAGCAATTCCTTGTTTTTCCCGCCTCCTGCCTCTCAGCGGCCACCATTCTACTCTCTCTTTGTATCTATTTGACTTTTTTGGGGGCGGGGGGATTTCATATAAGCAACTCATGAAATGTTTGTCCCTCTATGACTGGCTTATTTTATTTAGCATATTGACATCCAGGTTAATCCACATTGCTACATAAGTCGGAATTTCCCCTTTCTAAAGGCGGAGTTACATTGTCTATTAAACATATATGTAACATTTTATTCTTCCGTCTGTCTGTGGAAGAGAATGTGTGTCACTTCTCTACCTTAGCTACCGTAACTCATCCGACAGTGAACATAGAAATGTAGATATCTCTTCAAGGTCCGTATGTCAATTATTTTGGATATGTGCCTAGAAGTGGGATTGTAACATCATAGGTTAGTTCTGTTATATTTTTAATTTTTTTTTTTAGGAACTTCCACACTATTTGCAGCAGAAACTGCAGCATTTTTACATTTTCACCAAGAGGGTGCACAGTTCCAATTTCTCCACATCCTCACCAACATTTTTTTTCTTTTTAAAACAGCCACCCTAACAGGGTGAAATTTGAAACTCCTAGGGGAAATCACAGGGGGACCGCTTCATGACATTAGTCTAGGAAGCAAATTCTTGGACATGTCACCGAAAATGCAAGCACAAAAGCAAACATATACAAGGGGCCTATGATGGACTAAAACAGTCCTGTACACAGGAAACACACAATATATGGAGTAGGGGAAAATATCTGCAAATATCACACATTTGACAAGTGATTAATATTAAAAATAATTTACACCACAAGAACAAATACACACACAAAAAACCCTGAATTTAAAGAATAAGCAAGGAATTTAGACCTTCCTCTAAAGAAGACATAGAAATAACAAAGAAGCATATGAAACAGTGCTCAAGATCCACAATCATCAGGGAAACGCAGCTCTGAAATCTCTATCCTTATGGAAAAGCTTTTCAGCTTTTTTTGAGACTTTGATTAATAGGTGTAATAGTATCTGGTGATTAAATCATTATTTTCTATGACCAGAAATAAATTGATTCTCTTTTAAACAATAAAGGGCTGTATAGTATATTTTTAAATTACAGAAAATGCATAAGTATAAAGTGAAACAATAGGTTTACATAACGGCACTTTAAAAAAGCATCAATAGTAAATAATGTATTTCTTTTTAAATGAATATTTATCCAGAAAATAAATGTAATGCATAGACTTTGTAATAATTTATAAATATCTTTTTGTCATATATTTCTAAGGTAGTATTGAATTATTGTTATTTGACTTTTATAAAAATCAGTTTTTATAGTTTTCCATGAACAAATTATTTTAGTACCTTTGCTAAGAAAAATTACAATACCTCTTTCAGTGGGTAGGGTGGGATGACTTCTATGTATCTGGTGCCTTTCATTTTGTATGTCTTCAGGAATATACCACTAAGAAATAATTTCAACTTCCATTTTTTTTATAATTGTGTTCAGTTAGGAAAGAAAGAAGTCAGTCATTGCTATAACATAATTTTCTATAATTTCAAAAACGCCCAAAATGTAAAACTAGCAGAATTTGGTCTTTCTTCACAGCTTTTTTTTTTAATCTTCTGAAGAAAGTTAAATTTTAAGATAAGAGCTACAAAGAAAATGGGATTATTGCCAAATACAATTAATTGGCTATGGTAGAAGTTATATAATTAAAAAGAAAAATTTACTCTGATCTACTAACTAGTTAAAATTATTTTGCACTCCTCTTATTTTTGTAATAACTGTGAAAATATTAGGTGGACAAAGACCTTTTCACATTTATTTCAACTGAAAAATCCTCTATAAATGTGAGGGAAACTCATGCTGAGCATAAAATGCACTATCATGTGATCATTTAAGAATTTTAAGCTCATTAAAATCAGTTTGTCTGTCCATATATAACATTCCAAGTCAGAAACACTGACTTATGCCTTAATGGGCCAAACAATTGTACTGGCATTTTAGATTTGTGCAAGAAAGATAAATATTTCGGAAATTCAGGCTTGAAAATAACTTCAATGTCGTTTAACTTGGTTTTTGTTTTTCAGTAAGAGAAAATGAAAGTAACAAGTTGTTTGTTACCTGCTGTGAGCCCCTATCAAAACAGAGATTGACAAATACGCAAATATCTGGTAAAATTTTCAAGACTTCAAGAAGAAGGAACTAGGATACATAATTGTGTTCAAATATGTCAAGATTAGACTTCTCTTTATAGTTAGAAATCTAGGCCAACAACATACCTAGGAAAAAGAAGCCCTACTCAACAAATTTCCTATGAAAATTGGATAGCCACATACAGAAGGGGGGAAAAAAAGTCCCCTGTCACAATTTAATTCAAGATGGATAAAGGAGTTAAATGTAAGTCATGAAACTGCAAAAATTCTGAAAGAAAATTTAGGAAAATTCTTCTAGATAATGGCAGGAAAAGAATTTGTGACTAAGACCCCAAAGGCAAATGCAGCAGCAACAAAAATAAATAAATGGGACCTGATTAAATTAAAAAGCTTCTGCACATAAAGCTTTAGCAGATAAAATAGTCAACAGAGTAAAAACACAACCTACAGAAGGGGCAAAAATATTCATAAACTATACATTGGAGAAAGGGCTAATAGCCAGAATCTACAAAGAATTCAAATCAGCAAGAATCAAGAAACATACTAAAAAATTTAAAAGTGCTCAGTATCATAATCAACAAGAAAATGCAAATTATAATCACACTAAGAAACTGTGTATCACCTTACCCCCTCCAGAATGGCTATTATGTTTATTAAAAAGTCCCAAAACAAAAGATGCTGGCAGGGGTGCAGGGAGAAAAGAATGCTTACATACTTTGATAGGACTGCAAATCAGTACAACCTTATGGAAAACGGTAAGGTACAAGGAACAACTCAAATTGGAGGGCTAAGAGGCTCTGCTCCATGGAGTCATCTGGGAATCCAGGCACCTGTCATCGTTTGTACTGTTCTTTTCAGTTCCTGATAGTTATTTCTTTTCAATCTGCAGGTGAATGACAGGAATGACTGCCTGGGATTTCCTGTTAATTTACCAGGTGGAAGCTCCTCGCAATTTAAGATAAATGCAAAAGTGATATATTATAATTATAGAATTCTTAAGAAAATCATGCCAATAACATTTCTTTCTTTCCATAAACAACTAAAAAGTAGACCGCCATTTGATCCAGCAATCCCACAACTGGGTATCTACTTAAAGATAAAAGGCCATTTTATCAAAAAGACGCCTACACTCTAATGTTTACTGCAGCACAATTCACAATCACAAAGATGTAGAATCAAACTAAGAGCACATCACATCATGAGTGAATTAACAAAATGTAGTATATCTACCATGAAGTACTATTCAGCCATAAAAAGCAATGAATTCATGGGATTGCAAACTAATATAGCCTTTTTGGAAAGAAGTATGGAGAATCCTCAAGAGCTAAAAGTAGACCTTCCGGTTGACCCTGCCATCCCATCACCACTTATCTACACAGAAGAAAATATATTATTTTACCATAAGGACATTAGCACACGAATGTTTATAGGAGCTCAATTCACAATCATGAAGATGTGGAAATAATCCAAGTGCCTATCAACCCATGAATGGAACCGAATACTATTTAGCCATGAAAAAGAGAGTGACTTTATGTCTTTCTTATTTATCTGGATAAAGTTCAATAACGTTCTCCTTAGTAAACTATCTCAAGAATGGAAAAAACAAGCATCCTGTGTACTCGATGCTAATTCAAATCTAGTAGATCAGCAACCACAGGTCCACATGAGAGGAAAAACACTATTAAGATTGTGGGGAGGAAAAAGTAGAAGGGTCTCAACAAGCTCCTACCTAACAGGTGCAATGTAGGGGTATGTGGCTCACCTCCTGGGTGTAGGACTCAAATACAACTTGGACTTTTCCTAGCAAATGTACACAATATAATCTAATCATATGTACACTTCTAATAATCTGAAATTTTTTGAAAAAGAAAAAGAAATACATCAATGTCTTTTGAAGCAATTTTGACAGAACTGGAAAGCATTGCCCTAGGAGAAGTATCTCAAGAATGGAAAAACAAAAATCAAAAGTGCTCAATGATATATTGGAACTCACTGATGAGTGCACAGGGAAGTAAAAGTCATTGAAAATCAAGAATGTGGGGAGGGATAAGGGCAGACAGGGTAAAAACCTACCTTACAGGTATAAAGAACGTGATTTTGGCAGTGGGCACACTTGCAGCCCTGAAAGCTATCCTTTTAACCAAAATATTTGTACCTCTTTATTATTATGAAATAAAAAATCAAGGACCAATGCATATATACTATACATAAGTATATTTAAATGCAAAATAGAGAAAAATTATAAATATAGTACTTTCAAAAGTGAACGTGGAATAGGAACTAAATTAATAAGCATGATGAAACAAAGGCTAAACTCTGCTACATCAAGGATATTTTAGGGGGGAAAAAAAAACTGTGCTGAAAAGTTGAAGACATCCTTAATCTTAAGATTTCTGAGATTTCATGATTTGATTGAATCTTGTTAAAGTAATGGGAAATTTTTGAATATTTTAAATCCTTTCACCTCATAAGAGAAAATAAAAAATCTGGATAGACTGGTACATGCGGTTCCATATAGTAGCAAATGATTTCATGTTTATGCTACTGATTGTTGAAAAGGAACATTTTCTTACTGGTCTCAAAATGAGAAAATATCCCACATTTTGATAAGTTCTCACAGAGCTATTAAGTAATGTTCAGTTCCTCATGCTATTTGATAGGAGAGTAACCACCCAGTAATTTTAGGTACTTATTGAGTCTGATTTATTATTACTGCCAATTATTGAAGCAAATGTAATGTGTTTCCTTACCCCGGGATGCAGAATAACAAAATGAGTATTTCTCTCACCTCTTCAATCAAAACATAGTTTTGCCTGTGTGAAATTTAAAATATGGACACAAAGCTTTCCTCTTTGAAGTTACAAGTAATAAGCCCAAACATCATTGGACTACAATCTGGTGTAGTTTGATACTTGTAGAAAAAGTCGGCCATGATTGACTTGCTCAGAATCTTAACTTAGTCTTAATAAAATTCTTGTTCCTTGATCTATTATTTGTGTAGCATATGCAACAAAACTGCACCAACAACATGCGAAGTCCCGTTGTCTGACATATCACAGTATATTTCTTAAGGGGCTAGGGTTTGATGGCGTGAGATCATTCATGTCAAAATGCTTCGGACAGTTTAATGAGATTTTTTTAAAGATGCGAAGGTATAATTCTTAACTGTGCAGAAATATGATATAATTTTATACACCTGGGAACACAAAGATATAAACCATATAGGAAAATAAGAAGTGGTGGAGGAGGTTGAGATATAAAAACTTACCTATTACCTCGGCACTTGTGACTCAAGCAGCTAAGGCACCCGCTACGTACACTGGAGCTGGCAGGTTCGAAGCCACCCCAAGTCCGCCAAATAACAATGACGGCTGCAACTAAAAAATAGCGAGGCGTTGTGGCAGGTGCCTGTAGTTCCAGCTACTTGGGAGGCAGAGGCAGGAGAATTGCTTAAGCTCAGGAGTTTGAGGTTGCCGTGAGCTATGATGTGACAACGCTCTACCTAGGGTGACAGCTTGAAGCTCTGTCTCAAAAAAAAAAAAAAAAAAAAAACTTACCTGTTGGGTACTGGGAACAGTTTCCAGGTGACAGTCACCACGGGAAGCCAGGACTTCAGCCTTACACAACACATTCAGGTAACAAAGACATTTGTACTCCTCAGTATTTTGAAATGTTAGACAATGAAATTATCTTTAAAGCTCATCAGTGGATGTAATTCCTAGGTAATACATTTTGATTGTAAATGATATTTATTTCAAGAGATCCTCACCCTTACATGTGCATATGGTGTGTATGTTTAAGGATGTAATTAGGTTAAAAATGCCATTTAAGGCCAGGTGCCTATAATCCTAGCACTCTGCAAAACCCAGGTGGATGGATTGCTTAAAATCAGGAATTCAAGACCAGCCTGAGCAAGAATGAGACCTTGTTTCTACTAAAAATAGGAAAAATTAGCCAGGCATTTGTGGTGGGCGCCTGTAGTCCCAGCTACTTGGAGAGGCTAAGGCAGGAGGACGGTTCAAATCAAGGAGTTTGAGCTTGCCGTGAGCTATGACAACACATTACTCTAGCCTGGGCAACAGAGTGAGACTCTGTGGGTATTCAATTTATTACTCACATAGAGGGCCCAGCCTCAAACTCACATGCTAATTTCAAAGACTTATTTTAAAATATTGTATTGACTTTTGCCCAGAACTGTCAAGTTTTTGAAGTAGTATTCTATATTATCATTTTGTATATAATATATATTTTTAAATAAATACATTTCATAATTTAGCTCAGTATCTCTGGATTCCAGTGAGGCCCTTAAATAAATAGGTAAAAGAGTGCTGTCATAATAGCTAAAAGGTAAATCAAATAAAGGTAATATCAAATAGGTGAAAGAGTGCTGTCATCATAGTGCTACATAATAGCCCTCTTTTAGATTCTGGCTTTAAAGACATTGCTTTTGACTTCCTGGAGCATCACCCAACATGGGTGTAAATAAGTGAATGATATGCTCTCATTGGTTATGGAGGAAAATGCCTTCAAAATTAAAACAAAAGAATTTTTCATAGAAAAATTCCTGAACTGCAGTAAGGTATGACTTGAGATTGTTAAGTAGCTAAGAAATTAGTTTCACTTTATGGATCCAGGAAGCAAGTGTACCGGAGGAAGCAGGATATTATATATGTGATCAGCCTTTATCTATTAATATAGTATGAGTGACACAGTCAGGAGGTATACTCACTGCTACCACAAACAAATCAAATTTAGGTTAGGGGGGCTGAGAGGAGTAGAAGGTCTGTTCCATCCAGGGCTCCCGTCATCATTTTTACTGTCTTCGTTCAACGCCAAATAGTTCTCTGTATTCAGTCGACAGGTGAAAGACAGCAAAGATAGCCCAGGATTGCCTGTTAACTTAGCAGGTGGAAAAGTCTAGTCATTTATAAAAAATGTAAAAGAGGCATACTATAATCATGCCTAGAATTCATAAGAAAATCCTACCAGTTACACGTATTAATATTTGACATTCCTTTTGAATTGTTTGGATATTGAGATCAAATTGGATAATAAACACAAAACTTTGTATAAAGCCTAGTGTATTATCTGGTATTTTTCTTATGCCATTGTCACTATTAATATTGTCAATGATTAACAACTGTGTGCTACAAGTTTTATATGTGCTTGTCATTTGAGCACCCTGTGTTATGTTCTATAGAAAATAATGACTTTAATATGTGTCTCATATATACACACACGTGTGTGTGTGTGTGTGTGTGTGTGTGTGTGTAACCTAGATATCATATATGTGGGAGAATGTATTTGAAAGGTGGGGATCTGTTGCAGTTGAATATTAATCATTATTTTCTTTTGTTTGCATTTCCCCTGGTTTTATACTGCCTGGCTTTGAAATAGAGCTTACCCAACAATAGCTATTGTTTTAATAAAGAAGCACTGTTGCAAACTTCTTTGTTTCTTAAACATAACGTATGCCAAGTTAGTACTGTTCTAAAAATCATGATAAAAACAAACATGAGGTTCTTGCTCTTGTGGATGTTTTCTCTTACCTCTTTTAATAGTAAAAACAAGGTCTATTGGTTGAAATACTTTCACCAGCTGCATACAACAGACTAAAACTCTTTCGTAGGACACACCTTCTTTCTGGAATTTTAGTACATCCATCCCTTCTGGAAAGAATACACAGGACAAGGAGATTCTAGGTTTTTCCAATTCAGTTATCAATAGGAGACATTTCCGTGACGATTTCTGCTGCTGGAGCTAAGAGGTATGTCGAGTAACAGAGCGCAGAATGGAGAGAAATGACTTTAGCATTATACTCGAAAAGCAATATCGCATTGTACTAACAAGTAAACAAAAGCCCCAAAGTGTCATCTGGGAGGTGAAGAGCATAGCTCTGAGAATGAGGCCAGTTTGAAATTAAAATAGGGAATAAACAGAAAGAGAGTAATTTCACTTCATTTGGATTTACTTTCTCTTTGTCTTCTTCAACTTAATAGCAGTATTTACCAAATGTTTTCCAATAATTAGCCCTCAGGTTGAAAACTGCCTCACGAAGATCAACCTTTAAAACAGAAAAAGGTTACAGTGTGACCCATGACAATACATGACAAACTCCAAAATGTCTATGGTGATAATTAATGAGATTTTTAATGAGTGAAGCCTTCACGGAAAATACAGGGCTTTTCTATTTCAATGAAATATTTAGCTTCTTATAGCAAAAAAAATCCTTTTCTTTTTCATTTATTCTCTTGTCTTTCTCTGATGATCTCTTTAGAGAATAGAAAATATCATTAACAACAGGTATAATGTTTAGCCATAAAACCAGGTTTTGTTGCAACAAAGAAAGTAGACGTTTCAACTTTGCAGCTTTAGCACATACATCCAGCATCAAGAAACCTGTGATCTTGGGACGAGAACAGATTCAAGGAAGCATATGCTTCCCCCAACAGACCTGCCGGGGAAGTCTGGTTCTGCTACTAAAATAGTAATGCCATTTAAAGCAGGTGGGTTATGCTATTGTTTTTAGCCTCCCTCTTTCCTTCCCTCACACCTTTAGGAATAAGGAATTAGGTGAGACCAATATACCTTTCTTGGTCATGTGTCTTAATTTTTTTCGTTTGAAGGCCCTGGAACAAGAAAGACAAAGCTCATCAAGATGTGGTCATTTCTTAGACAAAAGCTTCAGTAAGTTTTCCTTTTTTAAGAAACTTAAAACATCTAACCAGCTATTGCATAAATTGTTCTGTCTATAGAACCCATCTTTCAAAGCTGTGGTTAGTTTTAGAACAAACTTGCTCACTCTCCCCCAAGAGAGGCATAGTGATATAGACAACTAAGTAGGTAAGTGACAGATTTCTATAAAGTAATTTTCAGTGGTCCCTTTAATGATCATTGCAGATTTATCCAGTCATATGGCCATAGACAATACGAACTTCAGATACTTGTTACATTGGCCAGCCCCAGATTAAACTATAAGATAGGGAGTCTACCTTCTGCCCCCAGGCATTCTTCTATCTGGCCACCTCTATCCTAATCATTACAAAGATCTCTCTAACCCTTTCCTACAATATACGAATATTATATTTTTCAGTAACCACCAGCGAGTAAAGCATGAAACTAATCCCTGTCCTGGTGATGATTGATAAAGCTTATAATTCTGATTCCTTTCAGTGTTTATTTTTACATTTATAGGATATAATTAAAATACGTTTTTAGGCTCAAAGCCTATCTCTTTTAGATTAATGTATAAAAGCAAAATATCCAATGTCAAATTTGAGGTTTGAGGAAACAATTTGGGGCATAAGAACAGTATGCACAAAATCAGGCCACATTTTATCTACTCAGAAGTCAAGCTATAACTATAGGTTGCTCTCTATATCATCAAACAGTGCATTTAGGTTTAAGAAGGGCTAAAATTCAGATGATATAATATCTTCTAAATGGTAAGCATCAAAGGAAATAGGTATCTTTGTGGAGAAATTACTCCCCTGGGCAAGGGCTGGCGATTGATATCTTGTGAGACAGATCACACATACCATTATCTGGGAGGACGTGAAAGAGACTCAGAGACTTAGAAAAGATGGCTAGGTCTGTGAGCTGGTGCTGAGAAGGGATTAATGCCCCCAGGCATGGTGGCACATGCCTGTAATCCCAGCACTCTGGGGGGCCAAGGCAGGGGAATCACTTGAGCTCACGAGTTCGAGACCAGCCTGAGCAAGAGCAAGACCCTTCTCTAAAAAATATCTGGACATTGTGATGGGGAGTCTGAGCAAAAGAATTGCTTAAGCCCAAGAGTTTGAGGTTGCTGTGAGCTATGATAGTACCTTACACTACAGTAGGTGACAAAGTGAGATTCCATCTCAAAAAGAAAAAAAAAAAGATAATAAAAAGAAAGAGACTGATGCCAGGAAAGTGGACAGACTATGTTAATGAAATCCCGGAGGTCACATTGTTCCCAGAGCATTGTGGAAGTGATTTGCGGAGGCTTAAAGAACTAAAAAATCTCAACACGGTGTCATTAGTGAGATCAACCCCAGTGACTAGAAGCATCAGGTCGGGGTGGGGGGGAGGAGGTACAAGGAGACCCGCTGAAGAAGGCAGCAGGAGCTTCCTCACAAGAAAAAAGAACCACATAGTGAGAACCGCGAGCAGAATCAGTATGTTCTAAATTTTCACTCTAATTACAGTATAGGAAGAGGGGACCAAATTTACTTTTCAGTCGTAATAACAATAAACTGGAAAAATTATATGAAGCAATAGTTTTCAAATACTGAACAAGTACCTTAGGAAAAAGATTGCCAAGGTCACGGATCAAGGCACCAACCCCTCATGAGGGAATTCTTGCTGGCGGCAAGGAGCAGGGCTAGTCCAGTCCATGCTGCAGGAAGCCCTCTGCATAAGGAGCCCTCGCAGCCTAATTGTCTTTTAAAGGCGCCACTGACTAATACTGTCACATTGGCAAAGCCTGCGTTGTGTAGGAAACACCTTCAAGTCACAACATCCCTTAAAAAGGAATAGATTTTCTATAATATTATTATTTTTAGAAATGTAAGGAAATCAATAGTAACATACAATAGATCATTGTTCAGATTGGATGAGGGGCTTGGCGCCCGTAGCACAGTGGTTACAGCACCAGCCACATATACCAAGGGTGGCTGGTTCAAACCCAGCCCGGGCCAGCAAAACGACAATGACAACTGCAACAAAAAAATAGCCCAGAGTTGCGGTGGGCACCTGTAGACCCAGCTACTTGGGAGGCTGAGGCAAGAGAATTGCTTAAGCCCAAGAGTTTGAGGTTGCTGTGAGCTGTGACACCGCAGCACACTATGGAGGGCGATATACTGAGACTCTGTCTCAAAAAAAAAAAAAAAAAAAAATTGGATGAAGAAGAGATTTACTCAGGGTACAGTGAGACTTTCCAGGGCAATGCAAATGCTTATTCGCTGGATGGTGGTAATGGTTTCATGGTTGTCAGAATAATGCAGTGCAGACCCACATCGCTTAGATTGAAAGCATTGCCTTTACAAAACCTAACGGCAGACCTTCCTTAATCTGGCTTTCCCATTACTGCTGTGACCTCCTCTCCCACTGTTCTCTCCCCCACTCACTCTGTCCCAGCCTCACTGGCCTCCCAGCTCTTCTAGAATTTTGTGGCCTTTGTTCTATTTATTTATTCTCTCTACCTGGAATGTTCTTTCCCTGCATAGATTTTGTTAAGTCTTTGCTCAAATCTCAAATTCTCAGTGCCATCTGCTGGTCCACCTTATTTTATAAAGCCAACACCCCCATAGCTATCATACCCAGTATCCCTGACCTTAATGTCTTTTCTTTTTCTTTTTGATAACCACTGTAATTTTATATGCTTTATAATTATCTTATATTTACTGTTCATTGCTTTATTGATGCCAAAATATGAGCTCCTGAAGAGTAATAATTTTGTCTTTTTTTTCCATGATGTCTTCCAAATGTTCAGAATAAGTACTCAACACAAACTTATTGAATGACTGATTTAATAAGTAAAATAAATAAATTAGCATTAAAGTTAAACCTAGTTTGCTTTTAAAACATATAAGGTACTATACTCTGGCTTGAATTAAGTACCATGACAAACACAGGATAGAACAATATTTTCTTGACTATGTACTTGTAAGAATTTAATCTTTCTATTGTTCTGATCAGTTTTATTTATTTGTTTGTTCTTTTCGGAGACAGAGTCTCACTCTGTCAGCCTAGGTCAAGTGCCCTGGCATGGTAGCTCACAGCAACCTCCAACTCTTGGGCTCAAGAGATCCTTTTGCCTCAGCCTCCCAAGTAGCTGGGACAATAGATGCCCACCACAATGCTCTTGACTAGTTTTTCTATTTTTAGTAGAGACAGGGTCTTGTTCTTGCTCAGGCTGGTGTCGAACTCCTGAACTCAAGCAATCTACCTACCTCAGGCTCTCAAAGTACTAGGATTACAGGTGTGAGCACCACTGCTGATTTTCTTCTGATCAGTTTTAAAACAACATAAGCTATTTTCTTATTCAAGACAATGTTATTCAAATGAATGCACCTTGAATTGTGTAGGAAGAGGAAAAGAAACTCATCACCATGTTTTTCAATCATTTGGAGCACAATTCTTTCCAAACTTTCCCAAAACATGTCATATAGGCCAAATGACTACGTCTTTCAAATGAAAGCACCTAAGTAGGAGATTATTAAATAGTACTATGAACATCTGAAATAACCAGCATAACTTCCAAAAGTTCCTTAATTGAAAGAAGTAGTATAAAATATAAGAAAATCCACAACCTCTTAAAAATTACATCATTGCTCAGTCAATACACTGCTGAAATCTAAATTTCCTTAGTTAGAACTACCAGAATTAAATAATAAGTATTTTCATAAAGTGAGAAAGTGGTGTCAGAGTTCTGAAAATTATATTTAGAACAAAGAAAGACAGTAGAACATAATACAATTCACTTGAAAATTATATACTAATTTAATGTGAAATTATTAGAAACTCGTGCATATTCTTCCTTTGAATTAATAGACGCAATCCAAAGTTATGAAATAGAATGACATACTGTTTGCCACTGTCTTTTCATGTTTTGTGTTTTATGTGCAATTCTTCAAATTGCTTCAGTTAGGGGACTCTAAAAGCTCTTTAATTCCTTTACAATTTAGCTTGCTATCACTGGAGATTTTGGATACAAATATTTCTCCAAGGTTTTGTACTAAAATACAAATCACAGTTACATTTGTCTCTGATTTATGCAGTACCTCCATGGAGACGTACATACAATGGGCATACAACAAACATTTATTAATAAGTGAGTAAAGATAGTTACTTGACAGATATCTAAATTTCTTAACCTTAATGATAGCTCACATGAATTTTTGAAGAAATGGAATTTTTCAAGTAAGGGATTATTGCTTAAAGGCCATTGTACCTCAGCTCCTATTCCCATCAGCACACTGATTAACCCCATTAACACTTCATCCATCCTTTTGCGCAAATTGTATTTCTCTTTTATCAAACATAAAAAGGCAATTACAGTAAATGGCTCCATCCATTTATATCAATGATTTTGCACACTGTTCAGCCCGTATTGAATAAGATACCATTTCAATATTTAAGATTTCAATAAATTCTAGGACAAACAGACTTACTGTAACTTAAAAGTAGAAGCAAAGTCTCTTGGTAGTTAATCATATGATCTTCAATTCAAGGTCTTTTTCCTTAAGAATAAGAGTTGTAAAAGATGATATCATTGCTTAGTAGATTGGGTTGCATAGTATCTACCAAAACTTTATCTCCTTCCTGGAATCTTAGAATGTGATCTTATTTGCAGATAAGGTCATTAGGGATGTAATTTATTCAGTTAATAAGCAGTCAAACTGGAGTTGGACGGGCCCTTAACCTAATACGAATAGAATAGAAAGACGCAGAGACAGTCAAGGGAGGCAGCCAGGTGAAGCTGGAGGCAGAGTTTGGAAAAATGTAGCTATAAGCCAAAGAAAGAAAAAATTGCCTGCAACTACCAGAAGCTAGGAGAAGGGAAGGAAGACTTCTCCCCTAAAGACTTCAGAAATAGGATGACCACGCCATCCCCTTCATTTCAGACTTCTGACCTCCACCACTATGAAAGAACACATTTCTCTTGTTTTTATTTTTTTTTATGTTGGGGATTCATTGAGGGTACAAGAAACCATGTTACACTAGTTGCATTTGTTGGGTAAAGTCCCTCTTACAATCGAGTTTTGCCCCCAAAAGGTGTGGCACACACCAAGGCCCCAAGACCCCACCTCCCTTGTTCCTTCCTTCTCTCTGCTCTTCCTTTCCCCACCCCTCCCTCATTCTTTCTCCCTCTGTTCTCCCCTTCACCCCCACCATGTCAATAATTGTCGTTAATTGTCCTTATATCAAACTTGAGTACATGGGATTCATGCTTCTCCATTTTTGAGATGCTTTACTAAGAATAATGTGTTCCACTTCCATCCAGGTTAATACAAAGGCTGTAAAGTCTCTATTTTTTTTAATGGCTGAATAGTATTCCATAGTGTACATATACCATAGTTTGTTAATCCATTCCTGGATTGGTGGGCATTTAGGTTGTTTCCACAT
>CAUYRH010161404.1:0-10292 GCA_963574655.1 Perodicticus potto
GCAGGGATAGGGATTATCACAGACAGGGCTGTCTATGAATCTCTCTGGAAGTGAGGTCTTAGCTGCGTCCTGAAGGACAAGAAGAAGCCAGGCCTGGACAGGAGATTTTATCGGTATCTTTGTGCTGTGAGTGGACACCAACTGATCCAGGAGCCGAGGAGAAGCTGGAGTGACTGGAGCCTGGCAGACAATGTGCAGGCAGATGGGAGGTGAGTTTCAAAGGGCAGACAGGAGTGGCATTGGTTGGGTCTCTTAAGGAGTTGTATTTTACTTGGAGTGTGAAAGGTGAGAGTATGGAAGTGACACGATCTGGGTCCTACTGTCAGAAGGTGTCTCTGGCCACTGTGTGGAGAATGGACTGGAGAGAGATAAGACAGCATGTGAGGATAACCATGCGGAGAGTATGGGAGAAGTCCAGGGGAGAGACTTGGTTGGATGGGCCCAGGGCTGCAGCCATGTGCAGAAGGAGATGTGGACAGGATATGCTTTGAGGTAGGGCAGGTGGCACCTGCAGTGTCTGTACGTGTAGGGTGTGTGGGGTAAGACAGAATTAAGGATGACCCCTTAGCTATTTGTCAGCCAGGTGGAAAAATGTTTTTGTAAGATCAACTGCTCCAAGTGCTTCTGAGATATTCTGCAGTTAGGTCACCTAACAGTGAATGTGGTGAAAATTAGGAATTTTATCAATTCATAGGTTGATTAATAGGATTCAGCTATTAGATGGTTAAGCTTCATTAAAAACTGATGCAAAATATAAAACTATGAAAATTCTAAAAATCTCACCTTGCAAGCATTTATACAACAGTTCATAATATTGATCTTCCAATGTGTTCTTAGCTCTGTTCTAAGGGTTTTCATGTAATGTAGGTCATTACCAAAGGTTTGAGAGACACAGAACTCAAGAAACCTCAAATCATAAAAGCAGCGTGGAGGGAAGCAAATGAAGCCCTCAAAGCCAACCAACTTGAAATTTGCATGGGTCAATCAGAAATGACACCATGAACTGTGTTCGTTGGAAGTGAAATAACAGAACATAACACAGTCTGTCTCAAAACTTTTGTAGTGACCCATGTATTAATTCTCAAAGCAGCAATCCATTATGTTATGAAGACTTTTTTCCCCAATTTTGCAGAAGATGCAACTGAGGCATAGATAATTTTGTTTACGAAATTATTCAGACACAACCACAGGTGTTCTAACGTCTCTGCAACATAATGTTTTTAATTATGAGATTCCTTCCACTTATGCTGATAATACCAAAACGAATCAATATTTGTTTCAAAACATTTTATCTTCTACAGTATGTACTGCATAATCCCAATTTAATGGTGCGTCATTTGAGTGGTCTCTAGAACCTGCGCTCCTAACCAGTTCACTTAAGAAAAAGACATGTGTTGAACCACGTCAGCCCATGGTGGTTGATGGTAGGCAGGGCCCTGTGTCTTTTGGTCGAAACTGTCCTTCAGTAGCCTTTGTGCATGTCTTAGATGGTATTTGTTTAAGAAAAACAAAATTGGGCAGCGCCTGTGGCTCAAAAGAGTAGGGTGCCGGCCCCATATACCGGAGGTGGCGGGTTCAAACTTGGCCCCGGCCAAAAAAATGCACACAAAAAAAAAAAAGAAAGAAAGAAAAACAAAATGCAAAATGGTAATAAGTGTTAAAACAGAATCGTAAGAAATATTTTAAAAGGTAATAATCTTCATAGTTTCTGTGCATTAGACAACTTGGCTGTTCAAATGACTTTCTGAATTTCCACGATGAATTCTATTTCCAGATGGAAATGACATTGTTCTGTGTTCTAGGCTTCACTGTTTGGGAGGCAGAGATGGGTTCTTCTACACGAGTGGAGAAGACACCGTGAAGTCTGAACACAAAGTCTATAGGCTAATTAACCTACCAAGTGGGTTCCCCCTTTCCCCTGGCGGGATTAGCTCTTGCCTCCCGCCTTTGGGTAAGTGACAGGTAGGGATTCGGGAAAAAACATTTCAATACTCAGGCTTCTTCCTCAGGAACCTTCCTGAAGAAAGCATGGGGGCTGAAGTTCCCAATTCTCAGGCACAACAGTGGGTGGGGGCGGGGCAGGTCAGGCCATGTTGCCCTCACCTGAGGCAGGTGCTGGAGCTCCTGCTCTCCCTGACTGTGACTCCTGCCTCCGAAGCTGGTCAGGGTGATGCCTTTACAGGCTGCCTCTTCCCCGAGGCGTGGGCCTGCTCTCTGGGAGCCTGGCTGTGTTCTGGTGCAGGGCACCACCTAACTCTATGAACATTCCTGTATATATATTTTGGATGGACATTAATGTTTATTTTGAGCATGTACCAAGGAGCAGCATTTCTGAGTTAGGGTACATGTATGTTTAGCTCAGTGAATGATACTGCCAAGCAGTTTTTCAAAGTACCTCATTGTGATTTTAAATGTAAATTATCTGATTTAATTTCTCTTTCACTCTATCACATCTCATTTATTGCAGAAAGGGTCCCACAACTTTTTTTAACCATCTCATTTATTTACTTACAAAATGGATCTTTTGTTTTGTAGAGTGTTCATGCTGCCTATAGAAGGATCCTATAATTATTTTCTTACTTCCTCTATTAACACACTGTGTTCATATTTTTCCTGATATTGAAAGCCCTTTTGATAAATGGAAAAGCTTCATAATGCCACGATCCATATTTTCTGACCTCTTTAATTGTGTTTGCTAGTTTTCCTGTAAGAATTTTTATGAGATTTTTCTGTATTTTTGCTTCTGTTGCATTTTTTACCACGTTTAAAATGAATGGTATACTTAGTTCACTGTTTTATATATTTCCTGTGCCCTCAGAATAGTTTAAGCAATATTGATCTTTAGCCCACCTTTAAAGATTTGCTATAATTCTCTTCTAGAAAGATCTGGGACTGGTGGGTTTTTGTGGGTGATTATTTCCCCTGTCTGTTAAGACGTTTTGTATCTTTTGGGATCAGTCTGGGTAAGCTGTGTTCTTTTAGAAATTTGTCCATTTTGGCTACTTTCAAGTGGATTTCAATAGAATTCTATAAATTTTTCACTTAAGAGGTTTGAAGTTTCCTTTGTGTTGAAAATTGTCACTTTGGCTATGTTACATTTTGTTTGTCTTTTTCTCGGTTTTCTTAAATTATTTACCCACTGACATTTCATGTTTTTGATATCCCCCTGAAATGAACCTTCCTTTCCCTTTCTGTATACATTCTTCTTAACTTTTGCTTTTTAACTCATTCATTTCTATTTAAACTTTATTCCTTCTCATTGAATTCCTTTAGTTTCCTTTGTGGGCCTTTATCTGGCATTTTGAATTGAATGTTTAATTGATTGATGTTTATTTTTATTGATGTAGGTATTGAATGCATAAAAATATTCTCTGACCACTGCTCTAGCTGTAGATACTTTTATCTTTATTACCCCCATTGCATTGCATAATTAAATATTTTTTCAAATTTTGGAATAATACAGGGGTACGTATGATTAAGGTTACAGCTTTCTGTGTGTGTGTGGTTTGTAAGGTAATGTCTGATTTGTAGTTGAGTCCTTCAGACAGGAAGTGAGGCACATACTCCTATATTGTAGGCATTATCTGAAACTCACCTAACTCTCTGCCCCTCCCCCTTCTTGAATTTATTTATTTATTTATTTATTTTAGACAGAGTCTCACTTAGTCGCCCTGGGGTTGAATGCTGTGGGTCAGCTCACAGTAACCTCAAACTCTTCAGTTCAAGCAATTCTCTTGCCTCGGCCTTCTGAGTAGATGAGAATATAGGCAGCCAGCTAGTTGTCCTATTTTTTACTATAGACAGAGTCTGGCTCTCGCTCAGGCTGGTCTGGAAGTCCTGAGCTCAGGCTATCAACCCTCCCTGGCCTCCCAGACAGCTAGGATTACAGGCGTGAGACACCACGCCTGACTTATTGTTAAGATTTCACTTCTTCCCAATCCGATCTATGGATTCGATGTAAACTCAAACTCAGCAATTCTACCAATCATATTTAAAGAGATATTGACACATTCATTCCGAAATTCATGTGGAAATCCTGGAAATAACCCAGATAAGAAAACGACTTTATTTATATTTATTTATTTTTATTCATTTTGTTTGTTTGTTTTGAGACAGAGTCTCAAGCTGTCGTCCTGGGTAGAGTGCCCTGGCATCATAGCCCATAGCAACCTCCAACTCGGGCTCAAGTGGTCCTCTTGCTTCAGTTTTTCTATTTTTAGTAGAGACGGAGTCTCGCTTTTGCTCAGGCTGGTCTCAAACTTGTGAGTTCAAGCAATCTACCCACGCCACATTCCCGGAGTGCTAGGATTACAGGTGTGAGCCACCCTGCCCGGCCCTATACACCCCTAATATGAAGCAAATTTATATCTTTCAAGCAAAGGCTACAACCCATTTATTGTACAAGAAGTTGGGGAGTGGGAGGGAAGGGGAGGGAGAGGGTGGGGGAGAGAGAGGATAAAGGGTGAGATCACACTTGTGGTGCATATTTGAAGGGTCAGGAGAAAACTTTTAAATACGGATCAAAAATGTTTCCACATAGTAAATGAGAAAATATCATGAATGTTATATCAATCAGGTTGATAAAAATATCTCCGATTGTATGTGAAGCCCGCACACTGTACCCCATGACTGAATTATTGTACACAGCTATGACTCAATAAAAATAATATATAAAAAAAAAGACAAAGGTAGAGAACAAACACTACTTCATTTCAAGACTCCTTACAAACCTACAGTAATCAAGACAGGGTGCTATTAACATAGAGGTAGAAAAGATCAAAGGAAAAAAGATAAGGAATTCAGATATAGCCCTACACCTGTATGGACAATTGCGCTTTTTACAAAGACTCAAAGGCAACTCAGCAGTGCCTGTGGCTCAAAGGATTAGGGTGCCAGCCCCGATACCACAAGTGGTGGGTTCAAACGCAGCTCCAGCCAAAAACTGCAAAAACAAAAACAAACAAAAAAAAAAGACAAAAACATACAAAGGCAAATCAGTGGAGAAAGGATAGTCTTTTCAACAACTTGTGCTGGGAAAAGTGGATATCCATATTCACAAATATAAACTGTAATCCATATATAGTACCATTCTCAAAAGTTAATCCAAAATGGGTCATAGATCTAAATAAACATGAAACCTAACGCGACAAGACTTCTACCCCAAAATGCAGAAGAAAATTCCTAGGACCTTAGGTTCATGGAAGATTTCATCAATGAGACAACAAAGCTACAACCCATAGCTGAAGGAATTCATAAATTGGGCTTCTTCAACATTAAAAACTTTGCCTCTTCTAAAAGACACTGTTGAGATGATAAAAAGACAAGCCCCTGGCTGGGAGAACATGTTTGAAAATCATTTATCTGGTAAACAACTAGAACACAGAAAATCTTACTAAACTCGGGAGGAGGAAAACAAACACTCCAATAAGTAAATAGATAAAAGACTTGAGTAAACACTCCACCACAGAAGATATACAAATGTCAAGTGTGCATGGGAATACATGTTCAGCGTCATTAACCATTTAGGAAAGAAGGTTAAAACCTATAATGAGATACTATTACATTCTGGAAAAATAAACTAATTAAAAAGACTGACTGGCTCGGCATCTGTAGCTCAAGCGGCTAAGGTGCCAGCCACACACACCAGAGCTGGCAGGTTAGTATCCAGCCCAGGCCTGCCAAACAATGACAACTACAACCAAAAAATGGCCGGGTGTTGTGGCGGGCACCTGCAGTCCCAGCTACTTGGGAGGCTGAGGCAAGAGAATTGCTTAAGCCCAGGAGTTGGAGGTTGCTATGAGCTGTAATACCACAGCACTCTACCCAGAGTGAAAGCCTGAGGCTCTCTCTCAAATAAATAAATAAACAAAAATAAAAAAAGATTGACCACACCGAGCATTGGCAAGTGTCTGGAGGATACAGCTCTCATACACTGCTGGTGGCAATGAAAAATGCAAATACTTTGCAATGGCTTGGCAGTTTCTACAGAGTTAATCTTACATCTTTCACATGATCCAGCCAATGAACCTATGAGAGAGAAAGCGTATTTCCATGGAAAGATTTATTCACAAACATTCACAGCACCTGTATTTACCAGAGCCCCAAATAGGAATTAACCATAATGTATATCAACAAGTGTACAAATAATAAAACTTTTGGTATAGCCAATATTGGACCACAATTCAGCAATCAAAAAAAAAAAAAAAAAACACATTAAATACAGCAACATACATATGCAATAAAATGAACAAATCTAAAAATAAATAAGACAGGCTCTGGTTAAATAACCCTCTCCGATTCAACTTAAATACATTCCTAGGACTTGAAAAGTAATGTATGATGACAGACATGCTGTGTTGGCCCGGGTAACAGTGTGGTGGGAAAGGCAGGTAGCCCAGTCATTACAGAACTGAAATTGGGATGTGCTGGGAAGTAATAACGATATTTAGAGACATCTGGTTATTTTAGGGGATGTAGCTGAGTACCATCATAGGCTAAACTATATAGGGCAATTCTTAGTTTTGCAAACACTGAATTCTTATACTTGACTTTTTTTTGAAACTAAATATATTTGGCTCAGCGCCTGTGGCTCAACGGGCTAAGGCTCCAGCCACGTACACTTGAGCTGGTGGGTTCGAATCCAGTCTGGGCCCGCCAAACAACAATGACGGCTGCAACCAATAAATGGCCGGGCGTTGTGGTGGGTGCCTGTAGTCCCAGCTACTTGGGAGGGGGAGGCAAGAGACTCGCTTGAGCCCAGGAATTGGAGGTTGCTGTGAGCTGTGATGCCACGGCACTCTATCTAGGGTGATAGCTTGAGGTTCTGTCTCAAAAAAAAAAAAAAAAGAAAAGAAACTAAATATATTTTCGGGGGTGCCTGTGGCTCAGTCTTTAGTACACCGGCCCCATATAATGAGGGTGGTGGATTTGAACCTGGCCCCGGCCAAACTGCAACGAAACAGTAGCCAAGCATTGCGGTGGGCGCCTATAGTCCCAGCGACTTGGGGGGCTGCGGTAAAAGGATCGCCTAAGCCCAAGAGTTGGAGGATGCTGTGAGCTGTGATGTCACGGCCCTCTACTGAGGGCAACAAAGTGAGACTCTGTCTCAAAAAAAAAAAAAAAAGAAAAAAAAGACTAAATGTATTTAAATAGAAAACAAAACACAAAATAACTCTCTTCAGAAAACAGAAATATTTAATCATTTTCCCACAAATTAGAACTTGCTTTTTCGTAAATCATACTTTGATATGCATGAATACATACTTACTATTCACTTAAAAAAAGCGTTCATTAGACTGGGATTGCAGTGCAGAAGATGGGAATGGATCATCAACAGCAAGATAGATACAGAGAAAGGTACACCTCTGAAGAGTTACTTGGAAATTCCACATTTTTCTAATTCTATCTTGTGACTTATTACTCCAAGTTATTCTTTATCATAATCTTTCTTTTGAACAGAGAGAATTCATAATAGACGTGCAGCCATGGAAAGAATTTTTTCCTCACCATCACTGCAAAAGCCAAGAGCCCAAATGTTCTCAATCAAACCCACCCACCCACTTCCAGGAACATGTCAACTGAGGTGATCAATCCACCACCCGAAATTTCCCTTTCTCCAATACACTGGGCTACGAAATTCTCTGAATTCACTGAAACTCAAAATTCCAACTATCAAAGCCAGTACCAGGAGTCAAACCTAAACGAGAAAAGCAGAGAAGGTCCCCTCTGCCAGTACTAGGGTTCCTCTTCTCAATAATAATAATTCTTTTTGAGACAGAGCCTCAATCTGTAACCCTGGGTAGAGTGCTATGGCATCACAACTCACAGCAACCTCCAACTCCTGAGCTCTAGCGATTCTCCTGCCTCTGCCTCCCAAGGAGCTGGGAGTACAGGCGCCCACCACAACTCCCGGCTATTTTTGGTTGCAGCCATCATTGTTGTTTGGTGGGCCCAGGCTGGATTTGAACCCGCCAGCTCACGGTTATGTGGCTGGCGCCTTAGCCGCTTGAGCCACAGGCCCCAAGCCAAGAATAATAATTATAATTATAATAACACTAGTAAAAGATCCTGGTTCTCTGTAATTATGGAAAAGGAAAGACTTTTTTCAGGATCATCCCCTCCCATTTCCTAGTTCCCACCCCAACATCCCTCCACCAATAAGGACTTCCCTTCCACTAAGGGCTGGACTGTAGGTGACACCTCTGCCACTGGCTTCTAGAATGCTCTGCAACCACCCTCTAACCAGACCAGCCCTGGGCAGGGGACGGGACAGAAAAGACAGAGACAGGAAGGTGCTCACTCATGCAGGGCATGCTACGGGGCCTCTGGAGCATCCTAATTCTCGATCTCGTGTCCACTCAACACTGCCTTGCCTCAGCCTCCACCCCCAACTCAGGCCTTTGATGCTGGGGGGCTGGGTGAAAGAGGACCTGCCTGGGATGAAGGCCGAGGAGACAGGAGAGCAGGGTGCTCTTTCACAGTCAGTGATTCAATCTCGACTTGTGGAAGGACTACAACTGAAGGCCTTCCACCACCGTGCCAGTCCATTCCAACAAAGAAAAACATTAATGTTACTGATTTTCTTGTGTAATTCCAGTCACCAGAAGAAGGTTACAGGCCATGAACTGCATACTCAGAACATTTCTCATCTGCCTGGTGTACACACCCACAAGCTCCCTGGAGGAGTCGTGGGCAGGTGCACTGTGGTCAGTGTTCCTGATGTGTCAGACTGGCACCGAGTTGTCCATGGAGGCAGAGGCGATTAAGCTGCTGTCTGAACTAAAGGTGAGGCTGCTGATACTGGCCGTGTGGCCTCTCAGTTCTTTAAAAAGGGTCCCAGCATTCAAGTCCCACAGCTTCAACCGCTGGTCCTCACCTGCAGACGCCAAGCACTTCCCGTTGGGAGAGAAGGCAAGAGAAAGCACAGGGCCATGGTGGCCTCTGAAGAGTCTCACTGAGTTCCCCTGCTGGGTGCTCCACAGCCACACAGTCTTGTCGGTGGAGCCTGTAGCTAAGTAGTTAGAATTCGGGTGGAATGTAACACAGTCCACATCTGCCAGGTGTCCTGCATATATCCTCAGCAGGTACGTCTCATCAAATGACCACAGCCTGGCAGTGCGGTCGTGCAACTCACTGGAGAAGTACAGACTATATGGGCTGATGTCCAAGTCCCACACAGAGTAGGCATGTCCTTGGTACAATACAGTGTTGGTGAAACTCCCCAGGTCCCAGTATCGAATGGACATGTACTCAGAACAAGACAGCAACCCTGAGCTGTCTTCCAGGAACCTCATGCTGTACATGGGTCCACAGTGTCCCCGTAGTACTTTCATCTCTGTGCGGGCATTGTCATCCTCATCATCCTCCTCTTCCAGAATGTCGCAAGCCAAGTGGATGCAGGACACGTCTACTTGATGGGGCTCTGATTTTAACTTCTTGGATCGCAAACTCCAAAGTTTTATGCAAGAGTTGTGAAACCCAGCAGCAAGCACCTTGCTATCAGGGGAGATTTCCGCAGTGTTCATCAGCTGCTCTGTGTTATAGAAGGCATAAAAGCAGATGGTAATGGGGGAGGGAGGTCCGGCAGTGAGTTGCTTAATGTTCTCCTGCAGGACCTCCAGGGTGGCCTCATTCTGTGGAATAGGGCTTGGCACAGCGGGGGCTCTAAGCCATAGCTCTCTCCCACAGAAGAGCCGCCACTGGCACAGAGCTGGCAGTCTGTTGTCTTGGTGGGTTGCACATCAAGACGAATATGTAAGGTAAGGACTGGGCACAGGGCCGTATTGTTGTCACTTTGGAGGTAGGGGATAAGGTAGTTGATGCTGTCTTCCTTGAGATGGAAGATATACTTGTTATCTAGGAATGCTCCGAGCTTAGAGTTAGACAGGATGTCCTGGGGGAGGAGCCAAGATGGTGGCCGAGTAACAGCTTCCTTGCAACTGGGCACGGTGAGACTGGGGAGAGAAGAATTCAGGCATCTCTGGCTGGCGAGATCTGCCCAGAAACATCCCTTTGGGGACAAAGGGAGACAGTGTGAGACTTCTGGACCCCCAAGGAAGGCAAAAGCAGTGGAGATCTGGCAAGTGCTTGCTTGTGTTCGTTCGGTCTAATCCTGCCAGCAGCTGTGGCTACAGCAGCAGTGAGACTGCGATCTGGAAAGGCCTTACCTGTGAGCTGTTCAGGTTTCTTTTGGACTTGGCACTCAGTTGAACTGCCTTGGGAGAACTGGGGCAAGAGTGTGGGAGTCTTTGAGTGTTGTCTGGGGCTCCAGACTGAGCCACCGAGCCAAACGG
>CAUYRH010161405.1:0-20715 GCA_963574655.1 Perodicticus potto
TCAGTGGTGCTAAAAGAAAAACATATTAGGATTTTTATAGCTGTTTCTTAAATAATAACTTCAAACTTTCTTTTGGCTCACAAGTGTAAGTGGTCTGTGGTTGGCTGTCTTCATTGCCTGCCTCTGTAGAAGATGGAGGGTTCCAGGACTTTACTCATGAATGATGTATAGGAAAATCCTTAATCTTATCTGCCTAAGTAAAGAATTTATGAAGAAGATCCCACTGGCAATTCGAGGAACAACAAAAATAAATAAAGGAGACCTGAATAAGTTAGGTCTGCACAGTCAGGACACAAACACTGAAGAGAAGAGATAACCTACTGAATGGGAAAAGATACTTGAATGCAACACAAGAAAAGAGCAAATAATCCCATTAAAACCTGGGGAAGGAACATGAATGCAAACTTTTCTCATGAGGGCAGGTACATGGCCAAACACATGAAAAATTCTCCTCATCCCTAATACGAAGAGAAATGCAAATTGAAATCATTTTGAGATGTCTCCTAACCACTGTAGGAATGACCCACATAACAAAGGCCTAAACAGATTCTGGCATGCGTGTGGAGAGAAGGGAACACTCATGCACTTTGTGTGACTGCAAACTAGTACAGCCTCTGTAGAAAAAAATATGGAGATTCTTTCAAGAACTAAAAGAAGACCCATAATGTGATCCTGGAATTCCATTACTAAGTATTTAACCCAAAGAAAAAAGAGACATTTTACAATAAGAACATTTATACTCAAATGTTTGTAGTAGCACAATTCACAATCACAAAGATGTGGGAACAACTTAAGTGCCCATAAACACATGATAGAATCAATCAATTATGGTATACAGGGTGGACATAATGTTCATGTGTGATTTAAAGTAGTGTACATAGTAAATTGCACACAAACTTTATGGACACCCTGTATATATGCCATAAATAAGATGGTGATGTATCTTTAGTAATAAACTGAATGAATTTGGAGAACATTCTCTAAGTGAAGTATCACAGGAATGGAAAAACAAGCATCACATATACTCAGTACTAAATTGAAACCAGTAGAATAACAACTACATGCTCACCCGGGAGAAAAATCTTGATAAAATTCAAATAGTGGGAGAGGGGAAGGAGTTGGGTAAGTTCCCACCCAATAGGTACTTTGTAAATGTATATGACATACCTCTTGGTTGAAGGACACAACTATATCCCATACTTTAACCTTACAAAACAAACTATGCATCTAATTGTGTGTATCCTCAGATTTATTGAAAATTAAAAACGTGTATATACATACACACACACACACAAACACAAACACACACAATAGTCTTATTCCAAGCAAAAAGGACACTGCTATATTCATTGTTGACCTGGAAAGAAAAAATGGACAGAGCTGTATGGAAATATATTATTCCTTCTGTGGGTGTTACGTGTAGAGAAAGGAAATCCAATCACTCTATTAGCAGACGTTCTTTTGTGAAAGAAACCTCATGTCACTGTTCAATATGAGACCAATTAGAAGGAAAAACACAGTATGTCTCTTACCCTAAGGATATTACCAAGCTTAATTGATAGAATGTGCTTTAAATAAGAAACTCTAATCATATGACCTTTTTTGAGGGGGGTGGTAACATGTCTTATGAGATAGACTGTAGTCTGAACAGACAACACAGATCCAAATACAAAACTTAGTTGCAAGTTACATGCTCTGTATCTTGATGAATACTAGTGCCTAAAGAAAATAATAATATAATTAGTGACTTTGTCATCCTTTACATCTATTTTTTTGAGTGTGTGAAGACATACCCTCAAGATATACTTTAATTGGTCAACTTATTTATTCTATTTTGTTTCCCCAGTGCATATCCTCAAATCATATTAAAAATACATTTGATGTTATAAAATCAAATGGGTCCAGTAAGTGATCCTACTCATTATTCTAACTTCTATTTTTTAACTCTATTTACCATTTTGTAAGGAAATTACACTGTTCAAAATCATGTTCCACATTATATTCGTCCTTGTTTTATTTTCATGGGATAGAAAGATGAATTTCTGGATAACAAGGAGATTTTTTAAAAACTTATTGATACTAACTCCATGATTCCCTAGATATATGACTATGAATGAATCTTAATTTTCATTCAAAAAAGTGGAAATAATTGGGCTATTTCAGAGAGAAAATTGAGAGAAATATGATGACTATTGAATTAAATATAGACAATTACTAAAATGCTTTGTATCCTGGCCCTATCATTTTACACCTTGTAAATAACAATGATCTTTCAACTGATTTTATTTCCACTGTTTATTTTCATCCATTCTGTGAACAGTAAAGAAACTGATCTTTTAAGTATAAATCAAATGATGTCATTTCTCTGCTCAACTCCTTTAAATGGCTTGAAATCACATTTAGAACATACTTCTCTGTTCTTACTAGAACTTACAAGCCTGTGTCTGATATACCCCTTTCTCAAATTTTCTGCCACTTTTCCCTTTGCTCATTCTATTAAAACCATAGTTATTTTCTTGTTTCCTGAAACACACATGCTTTTGCTCTTTCCTTGGTCATTGACTCACCCACTCTAGTTGTCTGGGTTTTGTTGAAATTCCACTGTATGGATAGGAGATTCCCTAAATGCCTTTCCTAAACAGCCCAAACCCTGTGCATGTCTTCATCCCTTCTCTTCTGTCCAGGTTTCTAGGCTTCCCTCATATCGTTTTCCTCCTTCTCCCTCCAGACAGCAATGACCTTCTTCTGATTTTCTTCATATTTGCTTCCAACCACCAGGAGGCCTATGGTCAACCTCAATTTTATTGAATGACTGAAGTACAGATCTTGGTTAAAATATGCTATCTACATATTTAAGGAACATTTTTGAAAAGAAATTTATTTTCCCACTGGATTTCAAGAATTCCATTGACAAAGATGTATAGCTTGACTTTTGGACTTTTGTTTATTCCTTTGATGTATTTATCTATCCCTTTTCACTATTGCACAGTCTTGATTACTGTTGTTTTATACTAAAAGTCAGCAAATTTATTTTGTAAAGGAACAGATAAATACTTTATGTTTTGTGGGCCACATTTGATCTGTGTTGCATATTCTCACTTATTTTTTTAATAATTTGTTAAGACTTGAAAGCATTGTTTGTTCTTTGGCTGTATTAAAATAAGCCACTGTAGGATTTAGCCCATGGGCTATAGATTTCTAACCTCTGATATATATTAATAATTACAATCAGGTAACACAAGTTTTCTAACTATGTTCTTTAAAAAAATATTTACCTATTTTAAGTTCTTTACATTTGTATATAAAATTTTGTATCAGTCAGAATCTATAAAAAATCTTGGTTTTTTATTGCAATTGAATTGAATTCATGGATTCATGTGGGAATGATGATATCTGTATTATTTTAATTAGGATATTTGAATGGATATAGTAGTTGATTTTGAGTAAAAATGACAAAATAATTTCATATTGACACTAGTTAATTTGCTCACTTTTTAATATTATCCAAAGTAGCTCTGTGTTTTCATTTGTTTATTTGGTGTGAAAATTAATATAAGCTTCTCTAACTGTCAGGTGAAACTGTGACCTTCATCTAATTCCTATCACCCATTCAAAGTGATACAGGAAAGCACACCACAAAATTGGCATCCTGGCTGAAAGCCAATGGGTTCTTGGCTTCATGCAGGAAAGAAGTCAAGGGTGAGGAGACAGAAGAAATAACAGTTTACTAATAAAAGAAAGAAACAGAGGGAAGACTTGATCCACAGGCAAAGCAGCAGCTGTCTCTCAGAACAGCAGAGAGTAGCACCTTGTGAATTTCTGAGATCTTATTTTATATCTTCTATTTAATTTTGTATTCAGCAGAGGGAGAATTATTCATAAGATTGCAGAGAAAGGGGTTTGGAGTTCGTGAAACCGAGGTCCCTTTTCTTTTTGAACCATTTAGGCTATCTTCTTGGAGTTGCCTGGCATTTGTAAACTGTCATGGCATTGGTGGGAGTTTCTTTTATTTTGCTAATGCATTCTAAGTGGGCTATAATGAGCAGTAGGAGTACTGTAATTCGTATTGAGAGACCATCTTCGTTTTAGCTGATTTTGGCCAGCTTCTCCACCACATCTGTTTTATCAAGGATCTTGGTTCAGGTCTTATCACTCCTTATTGGGTGAGGCCTGCCGGTTCTCCATCTCAAAAGTGGTAAAGAATCTGACTCAGATCAGTTTTACAAAGAAATTGAAAGAAAGCATGGATGCACTGTGGTTATGATCAATATTTTTTCAGACTAGAAATCACCATTCCTCTGTAACAACAAATTCAACTTTGGTGGTGAATTTTGAATGATAAAATGATTGAAGGACAACATAGTTAAGTAATTTATTTTACTGGTTTAGTGGTAAAACATGAATGGTTATAGGCTCAGTATGGACACCGAGATTGGCATCTATATTGAACATCATAGATTGGTCAGGGGAGCTCCTGAAATAGAAGACTCTTGTGTTCATGACATGCAAGTCTGCTTCAAAAATAAGCTAACTGAGAGTTTTTTGAGATTCTGTAGCTGATTTTTCTCTACGTGTCTTATTATACTTTTACACTTATATTGTATGCTTACATTGTTTCATCTTATTTCTTCCCAAAGTACAAATTTGAATTAGTTTAGCATAATTCTGAAGCATTAAATGAAGATGTATTTTAAATTTTTTCTCAGGACTGTATTTGTTTGCAGAACTGTCATTACTTCTATTATTGACTACATTGTCCCTAATTATTTATTGATCATATTAACATAGAACATCAAGGAACATTTAGGAACATTTTCTGATTGGGTTATGGCAAAGATTTGTGATTAACACAGTAGGTAATTGGAAATTCTCTTTCACTTTTGTGTCAAAATTTTCCACTATTACATTTTGTTAAGAGATTGATAGTAATTATAATCTTTAATATAGGTATTGAAACAACCATCTATGACTTCAATTAGACCATAAGCTTATTTTATATTAATATAAGTGTAAATTTGTTACATGGACATATTGGGTAGTAGTGAACACAGGGCTTTTGGTGTATCTACCACTTGAATAGTATCCATGGTATAAATAATTTCTCACCCTCCACCTCCCCATTCCCCTATCCTTCCTAGTCTCCATTTTCTATAATTACACACTCTATCTCCTTGTATACACATTATACACATTATTTAGCTCCTATTTGTGTGAGAACATGTGTTATTTGCCTTTTTGTGTTTGAATTGTATTAGTTTAAATAACAGCCTCCATATCCATCTATGTTGGGGCAAAAGACATGATTTAACTTTTTTATGACTGAATAGAAGTCCATTGTGTATTTATACCATATTATCTTCATCCAATCATCTATTAATAGTATTTGGGTTGATTCTGTATCTTTTTTTTTTTTTTTTTGAGACAGAGCCTCAAGCTGTCACCCTGGATAGAGTGCTGTGGCATCACAGCTCACAGCAACCTTCAATTCCTGGGCTCAAGCGAGTCTCCTGCCTCCGTCTCCCAAATAGCTGAGACTACAGGCACCCGCCACAACGCCTGGCCATTTTTTGGTTGCAGCCACCATTGTTGTTTGGCGGGACCAGGTTGGATTCAAACCCTCCAGCTCAGGTGTACATGGCTGGCACCTTAGCCCGTTGAGCCACAGGCGCCAAGCCTGATTCTGTATCTTTGCTATTATAAATAGTGCTGTAATAAACGTGAATACAGACACCTTTGTTATATGATTTATTATACTTTGGGTAAATACTGAGTAGTGGGATTATTGGATCAAATATTTAGTTCCCTTTTTAGTTTTTTGAGGAATATCCATAATGTTTTCCATAAAGGTTGTACTACTTCACATTCCTACAAACAATTTTTAAGTGTTCTCTTTTGTCCAATACTTGACAACATCATTTATTATTTATTCTTTTAATAACACCCATTATGACTGGTGTAAGATGATATCTCATTGTGCTTTTAGCTTACATTTCTCTTACGATTACTGATGTTGAGCATTTTTCCATATGCCTGCTGGTAATTTGTATGTCTTCTTTTGATAAATGTCTATTCATATTTTTTGCTTACTTTTTAATGGAAGTGTTTTGTTGTTGTTGTTGTTGTTGCTGCTGCTTAAGTTCCTTGTAAACTCAGGATATTAGTCTTCTGTCGAATGCATAGTTTGCAAATACTTTCTTCTATTTGGAATGTTGTCTTTACACTATGTTGGTTATTCATTTTTCTGCCCAGAAGGCTTTTAGTTTAATTAAGTTTTATTTGTCTGTTTTTCTTTTGCTCCTTGTGCCTATGAGGTCTTAGTCAAAAATTCTATGCCTAGTTAAACTGCAGAAGAATTTTCCCTCAGATTTCATTTAATATTTTATGGTTTTAGGTCTTGGATTTAAAATTTCAATCCATCTTGAGTTGATTTGTGTATGTGATGAAGGTTAGGGGTCAGTTTTATACTCCCAGAATACAGTGATCCAATTTTTCTCTACAATATTACTGAAAAAGTTTTCTTTATCGACTTTATCAAAGCTCAGCTGGCTATTAATAGAAGGCTTTGTTTCTGTGTCCTCTATTTTGTTCCATTGATCTATGTGTCTCTTCTTAGACCAGTACCATTTTCTTTTGGGTACTATAGCCTTACAATATAATTTGAAGTCAGATAATGTGATGCCTCCAGGTTGATTTTTTATGTTTTAGGATTTCTTTAGCTATTAGTGTTCTACTTTGGTTCCGTATGAATTTTAGGGTTGTTCTGTCTACTACGGTGGGAAAAAGGATAGTTGATATTTTTGCAAGGATAATATTGTATCTGTAGATTTCTAAGGTAAGTGTGGTCATTTAATATTAATTCTTCCAATCCTTGAGCATGAAATGGAAATGATTTTCCATTTTGGAGGTCATCTACTATTACTTTCATCAACATTTTATAATTTTTCTTACAGACAGTTTTTTTACTTCCTTTGTTAAATATATTCTTAGGGGTTTTTTCCTAATTTTGTAGCTACTATAAAGAATATTTCCCTCTTGACTGGTTGTCAGATTTATTGTTATTGGCGTATAGAAACACTAAATATTTTTATATATTGAGTTTTCATCCTGAATCATTACTGAGTTCATTTACCAAACCTAAGATTTTTTGTGGTGTCATGACACCTAGATTTTTGAGGGTTTTCATCATAACTGCTGAATTTTATCAAATAATTCTGCAATTATGGGGATGATCTTTTTGTTGTTACTGTTAACATTCTCTTTAATTCTGTTTATGTGATGTGTCACACTTATTGATCAGTGTATGTTGAAACACGCTTGCATTCCAGGGATGATACCCACTTGATCATGGTGTATTATCTTTCTGAAATGCTATTGAAATTGATTTTCTAGTATTTTATAAAGGATTTTTGCATCTAGGTTTCTCAAAGATACTGGTCTATAATTTTCTTTTGTCCTTTTCTAGTTTTGGTGCCTTAGTGACATAGATTGGAAGAATAGATTAAAATAACATGACCCAACTATTTACTACTCATAAAGAAAATTACCTTTTTAGTAAATACACATATAAAATGAATGTAAAGTTATGGAAAAATATATTTCATACAAAAGGAAACCAAAAGTGAATAGGAGTAGCTATACTTATATCAGACAAAACAAACTGTAAATGAAAAACAGTGAAAAAGTCTTTATATAATGATGAAGAGATCAATTCAACAAAAGTATATAGCAATCATAAATACATATGCACCCAGTGCTAGTGTACCTACATTCATAAATAAAATATTACTAGACCTAAGAAACAGATAGACAACAGTCCAATAACAGTAGGAGTGTCAATACTCCACTTACCAGCATTAGACCAATGAGATGTAAAATCAGCAAAGAAACATTGGAGTTAAGTTGTGCTTTAGACCAACAGGTCTTAATAGACATTTACAGAACATTCTACCCAGCAACTATGGAATATACATTCTTCTCATCAGCACACAGAACATTCTCAAAGGTACCCATATATTAAGCTACAAAGCAAGTATCATCACATTTTTTAAAAAATCAAAATTATATCAAGTATCTTCTCAAACCACAAGAAAATAAAAGTATAAATTAATATCAAGAACTTCAGAAACTATGTAAATACATGAGATTCAAAACACGTTCCTGAACAATCATTGGTCAACAAAGAAATTAATGGTAGAAAGTTTATAAAAATATTAAAAAATAAGAGCAATAGAAACAGGCCAAAATTTGCAGGATACAGAAAAATAAGTGGTCAGAGGGAAGTTTTTATCCTTAAAAGTCTATATAAAAATGGTAGAAAGACCACAAATTAACAATCTAACTTTATGAATCAAGAAAACAGAAAAATAAGAACTTTACAAATCTAAAGTTGTAGAGAAAGGAAATAGCAAAAGATTAGAGAAAAAACTAAATGAAATATAGATAAATAAAAATCCAAAGAATTAACAAATTTGTTTTTGTGAAAAGATAAATAAAATTCAAAAATCACTAGCTAGACCAAGAAAAAAAGATATGATCTAAATAAACATTATCATAAATTAAAAAGGAGACACCAAAACTGACCACAAAGATTTTGAGAGGCTGTTATGGACTATAAGCTCACAAACTAGAAAAACTGAAGGGAATAGATAAATTTCTGGATACATAAAACCTCCCTTAAGATTAAATCAAGAAGACATAGAAATCCTGAGCTGACTCATAACAAATAGCAAAATTGAATTAGTTATTTAAAAAACTCTCAAAAATACAGATCCCAGGACCAGATACTTTCACAGCCCATTTTATAAAATGTACAAAGGAGAACTCATACCAATTTCCCGAAAACTGTGCTAAAAAAAAAATGGAGGAAGAGGAAGTTTTCTCTAAGTAGTTCTAAGCTTAAGTTAATTATCAAAATAGGAAATTTGTCTCTTACTTTTACATTAAGAGAATTTTAGCTGAGTTTAAATTTAAGTATCAGATGTAGAACATGATTTGTGTGCTAAAATTCTGGCAGAAAATTTTGACAGGTAATTTGTTTAGCTACTACAGTGATAGATTGCACCAGATAAAAAAACACATAATATCATCAAATTAGTTATTTGTAATCAAAAATAATGCTGGAAAGGTGTCACTATTCACAGGGGCAAGAGGACTAAATTATTGCACGTGAGGCTTCTATCCAACATTTACTTTTCATAGATATTTCTGTCTTGGATTTCAGCAGCTATTCCTCTTTGTTCCTATTGTTTATATTTATGCATATTTAAGTTACAGCTACCTGCCTCATGTTGAGCTCTTCCTTCTTTTATATTTTCAACAATTTTTAGTCAATATAGCCTGTGGATCATCACCCATTGGTCATTCATGAGTAATTTTTACCACAATGTTTTCTATCATCTCTGACTGCTATTAAGAATGATTTCTTTTTCTCCTTTTCCTGTCAAATCTTTACATATGTTGTGGCCAAATTTCTTTCAATCTTATTCCTAAATTTCATTAAAAAAATTGATTGACGATTTGATAAGATTTGGGAAAAACAGGTCCAGGGATCTTTTGTACACTGTATTTTTATTCGGTGTTCACTTTATTAAGGAAAATGTGACCCCCTTAGTTTTTGGGTTTTTTTTTTTAAATTTTGTTGGGGATTCATTGAAGGTACAAAGAACTAAGTTACATTGATAGCTTGTGTCAGATAAAGACCCTTCCATAATAATGTTTCTCCCCCAAAAGGTGTACCACCCTATGTGATCCCCCGACCCCCTCCCACTTTCCCTTTCTCTGTTCTCCCCATCCCCCATCCCCTACCATGTACTAGGTCATTAATTGTTCTCATATCAGAATTGAATACATAGGATTCTTGTTTCTCCTTTCTTGGGATGCTCTGCTATGAATCATGTGTTCCACTTCCATCCAGGTTAATACAAAAGATAGGAAGTCTTGTCATTTTTAGTCACTGAGTAGCATTCCACGGTATACATACACCATAGCATGTTAATCCATTCCTAGAATGGCCCACATCACAAAGTCTCAAAACTGCAGATGCTGGCGTGGATGTGGAGAGAAGGGAACACTTTTACACTGCTTGTGGGACTACAAACTAGTACAACCTTTTTGGAAGGAAGTATGGAGTATCCTCAAAGAACTCAAACAAGATCTCCCATTTGATCCTGCAGTCCCGTTACTGGACATCTACCCAGAAGGAAAAAAGTCCTTTTACCTTAAGGACACTTGTGCTATACTGTTTATCACAGCTCAATTTACAATTGCCAGAATGTGGAAACACCCCTTAATTTTTAAGAATGGTTCCCAATGATGCTACTGTGTGAAAGAAACTATATAAATATATATGGCTTATCCAAATATTTGTGGTTTATGTCTTTGCAGACAACTGGGCTACATGGTATAAATGGATGACTCCTTAATAATCAGCATACTCTATCATTTCCTATGAGAATACATTGAGCTCAAAGAGGTTAAATAGCCTTCAGAGAATTAGTTATCTCCAGATCACTGGTGAGAATCCCTTCTCCTAATCTATAAGCAAGCTTTTTGACAGCAATTTTTTGTACTTTGATTTAAGATTCTGTCTCCTCTAAAAATGCATATGTCTTTAGTAAGGTTGACTTTCAAGGACTTATTCATGATCCAATATATGGCTCATATGGGAGTGATAAATGGTTATGAATTTTAAAATATTAAAAGTAACTTAAAACATTTACTGAGAACTTAAACATTGGTCTTAGTATATTAGTGTTCACATAAAAGCCTCTATTCAAAATTATTTTTTAAAAAAATCAAATAATTTCTTCAAAATTCCATTTATCTTTTTAAAGTAAAGCAGTGTTCTAAAACTGTCACACTTACCATCTTAGAATTTAAATAAGTATAAAGAGAAAATAGATATTATGTATTAAAATCTGTTTTTTAATATGCTATATTTTCTAATGTAATATTTTTCAGTATAAATTTTTTATAGAATTGTCTACAAATATTTCTGAAAGTTTCCCTTTCTATTAACAAATTTGAAGATGTTCTTTCTTCCAATTGTCTCACTTGTATTTGTAATAACAGGATCGAATGAGAAAATAATCACTTTCTAGCTGAAAACCCAGAACAAATTCCACCAAATGGATGATATCCATAGTAGCATTTCATAAATATTTTTGTGTGTAAATATTTATTTCAAACATTTTCATAGATGTTCTACTTTAATAAACATTTTGCAAGCCAAAATTCATCATTTTACATCCTTTATATAGTATTTTCATACAGATAAATATTGAATATGTTTAAAATATATGTCTTGTAAATATATACAACCATTTATAAACATAAAATATATATAAATTTAATGTATATGTAATTAATATATTTTATCATTATATTTAATTATTTATAATTATAAAATTTATAATAAATATATTTATACATGTACAAAATATGTATTTTATCTAAAAATTACAATTTCAAAATATCTATATATAAATAAAATGTACAACTGTATAACACCATAGATGGTGATGAGGGTTAAGGAGAATAATTGTAATACAGTTATACACATGCATAATTTATATAACGTACAGAAATTTCTAAAGATATATATGTATTTAATACCTTATTATTTTTCCATTAAATCGTTATTATCTTTTGAATAATTTTGACAAGAAATTATCTTTTAAATCTATTTATATATTTACCTTTACTTGGGTTCCTCATTTCTTTATATATAGAGAAACTTTCGTATGAAATCTTTTCTTGTTAAACTAAAAAACTCCTTTTACCATTTCTTGCAGTGAGGGGTTCATTCATAACATTCTTTCTAAACTTTGTCTATCTGAAAAATACTTTTATCTTGCTTTTTCAAAAGCATACTTTCTTTAAGTATATGATTTTGTTGTTAACCACTTTCGATTATTGGTTTTCTTCTTTCATAACTGTGAAGGTTTATGTCATTGTTTTTGATAACAGTTGCTTTTCTTGCTTTTGTTTTTCTTTTTTTTTATCTTGTACTATTGAACGCAAGGTATATTTCTTTTTTGTCTCTGTAGATATATTTAAGATTTCTCTTTGATTTTCAGACATTAGGCTATGTGTTTAGTATTTTTATTTAAACTGTTTGGGGTTTTCTGAAATTATTTGATGTGCATGTTATTTTACTTTATCAATTTTATAAAATTATTTGACATTATATCATCTTCTCTTTTTGAAATCCAAATATGTGTACATTAGGTCATGTGATATTTTACCATAGGTCTCTGAAGTTCTGTTGAGTTTGCTTCTGATTAGTTTTTTCTCTGTATACAGATATACTTTTATGATCTTTTTCTTTTTTTCTGCAAAATATATTCTGCTTATATATTGAACATTCAACCCATTCTTTTCATTGTTGATTTGATTTTAGTTTTATGTTCTTGTTTCCCCCCAAAGTCTCACTCTGGTGCCTGGGCTAGAGTGCATCATAGCTCACAGCAACCTCAAAATCCTACGCTCAAGCGAGACTCCTGTTTCAGCCTTCTGTGTACCTGGGACTACAGGCACACACCACCATGTCTGGCTAATTTCTTTTTTTCTACTTTGTGTAGAGACAAGGTCTTGCTATGTTGCTCAACTTGGTATTGAACCTCCTGGCTCAAGAAATCCTCTCAAAGTGCTTGTTTAAGATTTAAGTTTCTCTGTTGAATTTCTCTATCATTTCCACATTAAGTTCATCTTTTTCTCCACATACATAAACTAGTCCTAACAGTTATATAAATCTTAGTATTTAATATTTACTTTATTATGGATTTCCTTTCTTTGTTTCTTTGAATATCTCAAAAAAAATTTTTTTCCAATTTGGAAAGAACCTAAAGTCATAGTGATAGCTAAAATGTTTATTCCCAGGAAATAATTACCTCTTCTTCTATGAAGTCTTAAATTTGAAGCACTTATATACCAGTTAGTCCAGAGTAAGCATTGGTATTTGATATGCTGTAGCTTTAACTAAGGTCAGTTCCCTACTGGTTTTAAGTAGTTAAAAGTCAATATAAACCCCAAACCCCTTGTAAGGGACTTGGAATATAAGCATCTCTATAGTAACTGGGTATGTACTGTCATGTTCTTGATGAAAATCCAGAGATAAAAAAAGAAAAAAATGTAGAGGAAGGACGTTGGTCTTTGCTTCTGGTCTGCAACAGAATCTATTCTGTCATTCTGTTCTGCAGGTTTACTGAGATTTGGCTTTTAACAAATTGATCAATACAACTATAACTAAAATTAGGTCAAACAGATATTACATGCCATCTGCTATGATATCTTTTGACAAAATTGGTTAACCTAAATCTAATTATGAGGAAACATTAACAAAGAGACTTTATGCAAAACAAACACTTGCTCTATGTTATCAAAAAATGTCAAAGTCAAGAAATACAAAGGAAGACAGGAAGTATTCTAGAACAAAGGAGAATAAAGGGACATAATAGTGTAAGAAATATATATGGTATGGACTAGGGAAAAATAACACTATAAAAGGCATTATTGAGAAAATTGACAAAATGTGAATATGTACTCTAGATTAAGTAACAGAATTTTATCAACACTAAATTTTCTGATTTTGAAAACTATACTGGGCTTATTGAAGAAAATGCCTTCATTTTAAAGAAATTCACACTGAAATACTTAAAGTACATTTCTCTAACTACCTCTAAAATAGTTCAAATATATATATATATATATACATATATATATATATATATATATATATATATATATATAGATAGATAGATAGATAGATAGATAGATAGATGGATAAACTGACAGGAGAGGAGTTGGAGGTTGCTGTGAGCTGTGATGCTACAGCACTCTGCTGAGAGTGATAAAGTGAGACACAGTCTCCAAAAAAAAAAAAAAAAGAAAGAAAGAAAAGAAAAATCTTTTTAACATAACTGAAAACATTTTGAATTATGTGATAATGATATTGAGATCAATGACCTAGCATTTTATTCCTTATACTCCTGTATAATTCTATAAGTTCTTAACAACTAGGAAAAGATTTATAATTATTTTCATCCAAGAGTACAGTTATAGTAAACTTAGAAGCACCGAATTTCTTTTATGTAAACTAAGTAAACAACTCTGTAGTTATTCTGTTATGCTGTTATGATATTTAGATGTTATCTGTTAAGTCATGGCTTCCTTAGCATTCAGCTTTCCTTGAAATTACCAGAGGCAAGTCCTTATCAATTCCAAATAAAAATAGCTCACAAAATGCCCAGATTGTATTTTTTATTTTAAAATTGATATTATAGAGAAAGGTTTATGAAATAGAAATAAACTTTTGTTCACTCATTAACTTTTTGAGGTCTTACTATATAGTATATGCAAAGCCCTCTAGATACAAAAATTACATCAGTGAACAAAATGCATCTCTTTCCTTATGGCTTTACATTCTATTAGGGTAAAAGAGCATGAACAAAAACAACAGGTAAATGATATGGTAAATTAAACTATACTAGGTATAATGGGAAAATAAGAAAGTAGAACAGGCTAGAGGGATCAGAAACATTGGCTAGGGGGAGAATTTTAAACAGGCTTATCTAGGAAGGCCTACCTGAGAAGGGGACACTTGAGAAAAAATTGAACGTAAATGCTGGCAAAAAGTCACAAAAAGTCATCTGTAAGGAATACCTCTGAAGTGTTTTGGCATATGTTTTTAGCCTTTTTTCTATAGATGTATATACAGATGTTTCTTGACTTATGACAAGGTTACATTCTGATAAATCCATTGTAAATTGATATTATTAAAAATCAAAAAATGCATTTAAATGACCTACCTTATGCAATGTCATGTCTTAGCTTACTCTACCTTAAATATGCCCAGAATACTTAACATTATCTTACATTTGGGTAAAACCATCTAATATAAAGCCAATTTTATAACAAAGTATCCAATATTGCATATAACTTTTGAATAAGTTATGTATTGCTAGATGCCTATTGCTTTTGCACCATTATAAAGTAAAAAAAAAAAATTGTAAGTTATCTCATATTAAATCAAGGATGGTCAGTATATGTGTTTTATAACCACGTTTTATTCATTACTTAGCCACAGCTTTAAACAATTAAGTAGTGTTCTGTAACAGTGAGTCTGTGATCGAGTTTCAGGGTGCCCCCAGGTTCTGTAGAAGTGCTTCAAGGAATACTACTTGTAGTATGGAAAACAAAGCAGCGTCCTTAAGTGCCTTATTTCTCTATTAGAGAATGTAGCACTACAGACAACCTTAATGGAGGGAGTTATTAAAAAAGGTTTGGAAAACTGCTGTCTTCCATATCTTAAAGTCAGTTCATTTGGGGTTTTGTTAAATGATTTTCTGAATCAACTTTATATATCTGCACTTTTAGATTGTTTATGATTTTTTCCCCATCATAGATCTGCTTTTCCCCTTAATGAACTTCTGGGTGGCTCTATTATTACATATATTCAGAATTATTTTAATAAGATATATAACTAAAATTGGAATTACATATGTAAATACTATATAAGATTCTTGATATGCTTTATATATCAAATTATTCCACAACCATTGATTAAGTGCACGCATTATATGCAAATATTTCTTTATATAGTATTTTGTTTTTATGTGTGAATCTAATGGAAGAAAACAATATCATTGATATTTTTATATTTTGGGTCTTTTTCAAGGGCATTGATAGCCCCATTGTATAATTGAATGTACAAAAAATGATCAACTTTTTTGCATAGTAAATTCTATGCCAAAGTAAAGACATTTATAGAAGGTATGGGTGAATTTTAGGTATTTAGTGGAACATGGTCCTTGAACTTGGTACGGTGCTTTACCTACTTGCTTCCTAGTCTATCCTTGCAAACAACTTCATGTTATTTATTAGAATGATATGGGTGTACAAGTTTCTAGGGTGGATGGGTGCTGAGAGGTATCACTGTGCATGTACCAGAAGATCATTTGTTAGATAAAGAAAGCTTCTCTTGCAAGGCTTTCAATGCTTACATGTGTGCTGTGTAGGCAAGAGAAGTTGCAAGAAAAATCTATGTAGCAACAAATAGCATATTACACTCAGAAAATGCTTATTTTGCCTTATTAACAAAGATAAATCTATGAAAAAATTCATTTGGCTGATTTAGTTGGTTGGGGAATTCATTTGTTCCCAGAGAAGTTACATTAGGATTTCATCCAGTTCTTAATGTATCCAGATGCAAGAAATTTAATTTATGTTTTAAGTGTAGTAAATGTTATGGATTAAGGACTGAGTGCTTGCCAAATTTTCAGCTCAGCTGTTTTATTTTTGCTTAAGATACAAAATAATGTCTTGAACTACACAAAACAAAGTTATTTACTTCCTAATTTTTATATATGCTGATTTGTATCAAATTTTTAAGAGATCTTGCCAGACTGAGTGCCTATATTCTAAGATGTAGCCTGAAGGATTTGTTAAAAAACAAACAAACAAACAAAAAACTTCTATGCTATTTAAATTTAGATAAACACACTACCATGTGCATCTAACTTTGCTTTATAAAATATCTTGATTAAATTCTTGTGCTTTTAATTTACTGACATTTTTTGTTTTACAAATAATGAATCTCTTTAAATAAAGCAAATCCAGTATGGATACTTCTTACAGAATAAATTGCTGATATCATCCCTGTCACCTGTCATCTTTTTTCCTTGATTTTACTTATTCTTTAAATGTCTTTATGGAAATAAAGTGTTCCAGGCCTGAAGTTTCGATAATGATTTGACTGACCATTTTCCAGATAGTCTGAGGCCAATTTGGACAAGAGCAGAATTGTAAATGTTCCCTGATTCATTAGGATAAGATGTAAGATGTCTTTACTAACATTTAAGAAATATATAGAGCTTTCTTTTGCCTTTCAAAGCTCCTCAAACTAATGAGAAACAAGTGGAGGCAAAGAAAAAAGCAAATAGGTATGAAAAGAACAATTCCCTTGAGGTTGTCTCTTCACCTAGATGGTGAAGATAGGAGACAATGGTGAGAATAACTACAGAAAATGAAAAGCAAAGATATTGACCAAAGGAGTCTGGCTCAGAAAACCAGATAATGCCAGAGGTTGATGCTGCCTTATTGCACATAAAAATTTACAAAGGCATGACTAAATTTTTAGTGAAGTAAGAGATCCCTTCTCTATTGTCTTTTTAAGGTCTATGTTACTTAAACATCTCTGATATTTTAGAATGAACCTTACTGAAGTATGAGTTTATAAAAGAACATGAAAGTCATTCCAACAGGAGCTTCGCTGTAGGGGATTCACTGTAAGTATGTGTTTTATTTTATTTTTTGGTTTTGACATTTTGAAAATGGGATAGGATTCTACATATAGTTCTGTTTCAGGCTGTGATGTCAGAGGTGTCTCTGCCTTGTTCTCCCCTCGTTCTTTTTCTGTGAACAGCAAGCCATGTGCTTCTCCTCACTTTGCCAGAAATATAAAAGAAAAAGTAAAAGCACATGATGTGTTTTACATGGCTGGGCTTGCAACTAGCCTATTAGTGCTTCCATCCCCATGCTAAGGGCCTAAGAATTCACATGGTGTGAGAGAGCACACAGGTCGGTGTCGAATTGTGTGGTCTGTCTTCCCCCAGGCATGTCAAAGTGGTAACCTCAAACAACTGTGAGTATGACCTTCTTCGGAGATAGGGTTTCTGCAGTTGATCAAAGCACAATGAGGTCATTAGGGAATGTTCTTATCCATAATGACTAATATCCTTAGAAAGGATAAATGTGTACACCGAGACAGATACACACAGAGGGCAGACAATAGGAAGACACAGGTAGAACACCAAATACAAGTTAAGAAAGTCTTGACGTTACTAGGAAGCAGGAGAGGGCAAGAAACTAATTCTCATTCAAAGAGTTCAGAAGTAACCAACCCTGCCAAAACCTTGATTTCAGACCTGTAACATCCAGAACTGTGAGAAAATAACTGCCTATCATTTAAGTCACTCAGTTTGTGATACTTTGTTATGGCAGCCCCAGGAAACATACACCTGGCTAAGCACAAAGTCCAGGGCCAAGGAAATACACTCGTGTTTTGAAGAACCATAGGAAAAAGTATGGAAGCATCAAAGTTATGAAGTTTTAGGGCCAATAATTGAATCTACTATACCACGAAATTTCATTTTCACTTGTCACCTGATGTTCAACTGATCTCACACTAAAATTATTCAATCGTAAGAAATAGCGGCATCCTAACCTGAACATTTCTTATATGTTTTATTCAGTTTCACAAACAACGGTGTTTAAAATATGGTAAACTATTTCTATAAAGTATAGAAACTGTTGCCTTCCACTATACTTAGATTTACCTAGGGGCAAAATTAAAAAAAAAAAAAAAGAAAAAAGGGAGTCAATCAAACAAGCAAGAGTTTTTTTTGTTTCATTTAAAAATGGAGCTAGCATTATTCAGAAAATTACAAAAGCAATTTTGAAAATAGTTCTCTGAATGAATAGTATGTACACTGGGAAAACTTATGCAGTGATTTCAATAAAAGTAGAATACCTATTAAAAATCTGCTATAAACCATAGCTTGTGATGGTTGTTGCAGAAATTTCTTTAGAAAATTTCTTTCCTGTTACTTTTTCCATTTAGTTACTCTGTCAATATTCATTGCATTTTCTTTGGATACAGACTGGATAATGTGTGTGGAAAATAAGAGGAAAGAAAATGCACACTTCACACTCTATACATTTGTCTTAACAACTGAATGAATAATCTTATTTTCTAGTTGTGAAAAATTTACATCTATTTTTCCCGTTTATCTCTCATCTGAGTAAATTTATTTTCTTAAGATTAGTAGATAACCATATGTAACCTTCGTATCTTATTTTTTTCTTATCTTTGAGACAGAGATAATAATAGTATTGACCTCTTAAGTATGTTGTACATGGGTCTTTTAGCACAGCTGGCCAAGGTCAAATGTAGAAACTTTACTTTCTCCTTGTCTTTTGCTGTGGAAATTGTGAGTGTGCTGCCACATCCTCGGTATCCTTGTGCCCTGCAAATACTGAAAAATCTGAAAGGAAGATGCTGGGACAACATGGAAGCTGGGAAATGGAACTATTGATATTCAGAGATGTCACCATAGAATTTACTCCAGAAGAGTGGGAATGCTTGGACCCTGCTCAGTGGAATTTGTACAGAGATGTGATGTTAGAAAACTACAGAAACCTGGTCTCTGTGGGAGGGCAGAGCAAGATGGCTGACTGGAAGCAGCTTCCAAAAAAGGTTCCTGTCCAAAAAGGAAGATAACCTACAGAAACTGTGCAATTAAGCTGAATACTGGGAGCCCGGCCAAGAGAGAGAAGTGATTTCTGTGGGTCACCTTTGCTGACACTGGCTGCGACCCAAAGAAAGCAAGTTTCAGGTACAAAATTCATCTGAAAGGAAGAGTGTCCGTTCCCTCCCCTAAGAAAACTCTGAGTTTCTAGCTTTACTGTTTCCTTTCTTTTTTTTTCTCCTCTTTTGCTCCTGTGGGTTTTCTACAGACAAGCAGTGAACTGTGGATCTCTTGTCTCACCCCATGGAAGAGTGCTGTGGGAAGTGAGGTGTGCTTCCCCTGAGCACCCCAGTGTGACTCTGCAAACTCTATTGCTAGGCAGAAAAACTGAACTAAAGTTTTCCCCACCATTCTGAACTTACTGTGCACCCTTCCCCCCTTACCTGATGAACTAGATGCCTAACCCCTGCTGAGACTGAGGGAGGAGGTCCCTGAGCAGCACCCCAACCTCTGCCTGACGGAACAAGGCCCCCACCTGGAAAAGACTCTGGGGGGGGGCGCGGGGAGCCTCCCTCCCCTCCAGCCAGGGAAGCTGCAGGTGAGTGCCTGGTCCTGCACCCCAGGCTTGCCGGGCTTCCACAGGCCCACCATCTGCTAGAAACTCTGCCGGCAACTGCCAGGCCTCTGCAGGTCTGCCCCCAGCAACTGCGCAGGCCTCTGCCTGGCACTCGCAAGGCCCCTGCAGGTCCGCACCTGGCCAGTAAATCCCCTGGTGACCATGTGGCCGTGTACCCCAAGCCTGCAGGGCTTTCGCAGGTATGCCTTCTGCCAGGAACTCTGCCTGCAACCGTCAGGCCTCTGCAGGGGGGCCCATGGCATGGAACTCCCCCAGCAACTGCCTGGCCCTTCGCCCGTGCTTGCCGGGCTTCCGCAGGTCCGCCATCTGTTAGAGACTCTACTGGCGAAGGCCAGGCCTCTGTAGGTCTGCCCCCAGCCAGGAACCCCTTAGTTCTGTTTCAGGCTGTTTCAGGAACTAGGAACCATGCAGACTTCCGCCTGGCACCTGCAAGGCCCCTACAGGCCTGCCCCTGGCCAGTAAATTCCCTGGCCTCTGCAGGCCAGCCTTCTTCCAGGGACCCCACCGGCAACTGCCAGGCGTCTCTGCAGGCCCACCGCTGGCCAAAAATTTCCCAGACAGAAACCATATGGCCCTGCGCCCACCACTTGAAGGGCCAGATGCAAAGGTGAAAAACAATCATAGGGCGGAATCAATGGAAAAACTCTGGCAATATGAATAATCAGAGTAGACCAACCCCTTCAAGTAACAACAAGGCAGACACAGCACAAGATCTCCTGCATAGGCAAATGGCTGAGATGTCTGAAATAGAATTCAGAATCTGGATTGCAAATAAGATCAGTGGAATGGAGGAAAAGATGGAATTAGAATTACAAGCAGTAATTCAAAAGA
>CAUYRH010161406.1:0-20882 GCA_963574655.1 Perodicticus potto
TCTTGGGCTATCTTTTATCCATCTTGAGTAAATTTTTTTTTTTTTTGCAGTTTTTGGCCAGGGCCGGGTTTGAACCCGCCACCTCCGGCATATGGGGCCAGTGGGTGCCCCACTCCTTGAGCCACAGGTGCCACCCAGAAGTTCTTTCTCTCTGTTTTTTCCTCCATTCTACCCAGGAACCCTTCTTCCCCTCTAAGAAGCCAGAGTTCTGACATGCATTTCTCAATGCCATCTGCCAGTGACATCAAGTGCATGTTGGATGCTCAACACTCACAAATACATCAGCCAGAAAGGTACAAACAGCATTCACATAGCCTCAAGCTCAGAAATCCTACCTTTGGGGGTCTGTCTGCTTCCAAATACTTATAGAAACTATTCTAGCAAAGTGCCACATTTGTGCCTGTCCCTACCTGCATCCTCATCTTCCAACTGTCATTCTACTGTGGAGATGTCATTAGCAATGTTCAACCACAGCCCAGCACATGCGCAGCTTCACACACACTCATGTGCACACACAGGCACTCACCAAGCCCACACAGGAACAGAGAATATTTGGCTCACCCATCTCTGTGCCTATTTTGCTTCACCTGGTCCCCATGCCCATTGTAAGAGGTTCATCATAACTACTTTAGAACCTCTGTAAGTTGACCACCCAAAGGACTGTAACAAACTGGTCAGCATACGGAGATGGTCAACATAAGGAACTCGGCCTGCTGTACTGATACATACAAGTGGTGCATGCCACTTGAAAATTAGGTCAACTTAAAGATCAGGGCAATATAGGAGGTAGTCAACTATGGAGGTTCTGCTGTATTATAACTCTTCATGTTCCTTTCCTACTTATGACTTTGGACTGTGTTCTGGGGAGTTAAAGTCACTGTTTGGATTTCTGGAAAGCAGAGTCCAAGACAGAAATTAGCATACCTGGACATTACCAGGAAAAATTTTAGGAATTTATCCCTATGAAAGGGAGGGAAAGGAAGCAAGAGTGGGCAGAAGGAGAAGGTAGGCTGCTCTGCAGGCCTAACAAAGGTCCAGCCAAGCCCACTGTAGTTCTAGACCTGGAAGAGCCCTCTTGGGTTATCTCCTATTAGGACAAAGGACTCGGGTCTTCCTATCTGTTCACTGCTTCGTCATCACATGCTAACTACCCAAAGGGGAGGCACGATCTCCGAGGAGGCAGTTTTCTTCAGTGGAAGCAATCTCCAAAAAGCCTGACAGCTGCTGGGGAAGTATTTCTATGAAGAGGGATCAGCACATCATGACATCCACCACAGTTGAGTTTCCTGAAACTTGTGCTCTGTAGGGTGGCATATTACTGATGTAGGTGTGGGTGCACCAAAATCAATTCAAATGCTTCCTGGACCAAAGTGGTATTTTCTCATTCAGTTACACACAAGCCTTAGGAGAATGTTATAAATGAGGAGGTTCCTACCACTCCCCAATCACCACCAGTTCTAAGAGCTTCTTTGCTACAGAAATAAGAAGAATCAGAAGAAATGTCACAAGCACTCAAGTTATTAGTGTGTCCTTTGAAATCAATGAAGAAACATAATCATCACAGAAAAAAAGGAAGAGAAAAATAAATAAGAATCTCTGAACTCACCCCTTTGCTCATAATACCATTTGCCTCTTTTTATACCTGTCCACGTGCTAGTGTTCATTTACACAAGGCCTAGGACAATCCTTTGCACACAGTAGGCGCTCATTAACCATTTGTTTAAAGAATGAATAACAACTTCATAAAAACCACTCCCCTACTCAACCACAACAAAGACAAAGCATTGCTGAGAAATTAGTGGAGAAAGTACTTTTCATTACTTTATCATTTCTCATGTTTATTATCTTAAATGTTCTAGGTGGTGACTTTCTTTGACCCCTGCCAAGGTACATGTGGTTAAACTCACTAAGCAGCAGCAACACCTACTCATACTTCTCATGGCATCCACTCACAGTTTGTGTTCCACAAATGATAAATTAAAATCCTGCTTTGGATCGAGCACTTGCTCACTGGGCTATCTGCTTTCCCTGTGGGTTTCCGGAAATCAGTGGTGAAGGTCAAGGCATATGTCTCTGACACCAACGATATTTTCAAATCTTGTTATTTCAACAATGAAAACAAATAAGAAAAGGCAGAAAATAAAACGTCCATTAAATGCATGCTATCTAAATGCTACTGGTGCATAATCTGCTAGACAGCAGACGAGTCTCGTGAATGAGAAATTTCTAAACTGAAAGGTGCCCCACAGAGACCTCACAGAAATTCCTTTGTCTCTTTGTCCAAAATGCTTTGTCAGCCTACCCCTGAGATCCAGCTTGACTACTGCAAGGCAACAGAGCTTCATCCTCCCCACACCCTAGGATTTCTTCTTCAGTCCTCTGAAAGAAATTACCCTTCCATGATCACACCGATGCCCTGGGCTTGATGCTGAGCAAAATGACAAGAGAAAAGATCCTGTTTAGAAATACGAAGTGAAAAGGCAAAACTGGAAAGAAGGGACAGTCACACCTGGAAACCTGTGTAATTTCTCGAGATAATTTCAAGCAATCTCCTAAGGTCCTCACCAACACACAAATCCCCAAATTGCCAGAGCTGCTGCCCAATGGTCAGAACCTGTTCCTTCCCACACACATAAAGAGATAGGGATTTGCAATATTCTGCAAGATACTGTGGAGTATCCAATGCATTGCATGGACATTCTCCCCTCTCTGCTGATGCTACCACTATTTTCACTGCTCAAAAATTCTCATCCTATTCCTGTGGCCTGGGTGTACTTACAGTACCAACTATAGTTAATCCATTAATGGGTTACAACATCCTAGACTACGGAAGTAATTGTCATCCAGACCGGAAGTCTGGCCTCTCACTTCAGACCACAGGACATCAATAATTTTCTAAATATCCCATCAAGCTAGACTCTGGAAGAGATAATAAAATCCTAAGATAATTAAACTCATCACAAAGCACAATGGTATTTGAAATATATACTAAATATTCAAAGTTATGAGCACAAACTTTGGCCTTAAATTACCAAGACCTCTTTAATTTTAGAGTCTTTAGCTCTAGAAATTTCCAAAACCCTGGTGTTTTGTAATGTAAGATCTAATTTACAAGTAAGATTAGTTCATGTAGTAATATGGAGAAATTTTTTTTTTTGTAATATGGAGAAATTATTAAAAGGGAAAAAAGGAGTTCCTCATTTTTTAATCATATAAGGCAAATCTGTTTCTGTCATGGTAGAATAAAAAAACTAGAGGATGGGTGGCGCCTGTGGCTCATTGAGCAGGGTGCTGGCCCCATATACCGAAGGTGACAGGTTCAAACCCAGCCTTGGCAGAACTGCAAAACAGAAAAATAGCCGGGCATTGTGGTGGGCGCCTGTAGTCGCAGCTACTCGGGAGGTTGAGGCAAGAGAATTGCCTGAGCCCAGGAGTTGGAGGTTGCTGTGAGCTGTGTGACACCACGGCACTCTACCAAGGGCGATAAAATGAAACTCTGTCTCTACAAAAAAAACAAAAACTAGAGGAAAGAGGAAAACAAAGGTGAAAAACAGACCTTTAAAAATGTCTATTCCGGAGTTTACCAATTGTTTTTCCTGGGAACTGCTCTCTTCATTCACAGCAATATGATCCTGATAATGATGTTTGTGTTATGTAACCCTAAGCCTAAGATCACAGCTGATGGGGGACAATCACAAGATAGACATTGTCCCCAAGATGACCCAATCACAGTCTCTCTCCTTGGCATGTACACCTGAGATTCTGAATAGCTGGTTAGCCTTTTCCTATGGCTGGAAGGGAGATAAGTAAATGTGGGAACTGCAGGCCAATCATTACCTATCATACATGGGGAGAAGTCAGTTTGCAAAGGATAGAGTGAGGAAGTCACATAGGGAGAGAACAAGCAGTGAGACAGACAGGCACGCTCCACCTGCTGTTACAGCCTTCCACTCCTAACTCCAACTCACAAAGATGCTTGGCTCCACTTCCTTGCCCTCGAGTTCTGTGATTATCCCTGTACTCTCATAAGAAATTCATTCTTTTGGCAGAAACAAGTTTGAGTAGGTTTCTGTTACTTACAAGTAAAAGAACCTTGACTAAGTAGGATTCTTATTCTCTTAACATCATTGAGTAGTAGCTATGATTCACACTCTACCGTGTCTTGTTTGTAGAGTCTTCAGAATATGTTAGCTGAGAACTGTAAAATCCCTAGATTTTCCATCTCAATCAGGCATGAAACCAATTACATTGAGAAGAGATTGAACCTGGGAAAACCGGCATATGACACCAGAATACAGAGGTTAGAAGACTCCCTCATCAAATTCACACACGCAAGTTTGGGAAACAGCAACCCTTTCCTTTTCCCTTTTCAGAGACAGAGAGCATAATTTAGCATTCTGTCTGGTTGCAGAGAGTTGAAAAGGAAAAAAAGAGACCGAAGATTCAAGAATCCTGACATGGGCACTAACAAACTGGGTATAACAAATGGAACGAATGTGGGAACTTCTCGGAATTGATTAAAGTGTTCAGTTTTTCTCTGTTCAGCTAAGTAATTTTGCACAGGGGACCAAAGAAGCAGCTTGGTGTAAAGAAAATGGTCCTTCTAGCTCTAAATGCAGCACTGAGTCATGCTGCTCCTTACACGTTAGGTAAGAGAATGAGAAGAAAAGATAACAATAGTGGTAACCACTGTAATGATAGCACTAGCATTTAATAAGTCCTTTTTGAGCTGTTGTGAGCATTTCACTTAGATTAACTCATTTAATCTTCACAATAGTCTCAGAGAAGTAGGTACTATTATGATCTCTATTTTACAAATGTGAAAACTGAAGTTCAAAGTGGTTAGGTAAATTTCCAAAGGTGCACAGCTAGTAATTGTGGAATTGGTATTTAGATCCAAGCAATCTGACTCCAAAGTTGTCAGAGACACAACTTCCAGATTGCATCTCGACAATGGACAAGTGGAAAAAATGGCAATTTCAAGTTAATTAATAGGCATTGAAAATCTTCTTACCCAAATGACCCCCTAATCTCTTTTGAGGGGCTTTTAATTCACACATCTTCCCTCACTCCTGTGTGGGTCAGGCTCTTGGAAGGAATTGAAGGGTATTCTCAAAGGGTATGATTTGAAAGAGCTTAATTCAGGGACCACTTACAAGTTATGACCAGAATTAAAAGAAAGCAACAAGGAATGGTGAAGGCCCCGGGGTTACCAATAATAGCAAGCCACTGCTATGCCCAGTGCTGAATAGGCAAAGGAAGGGAGCAATTCCCACAATCTGGTAGCCCTGTGGCTATAGAGGAGAGTCAGTGGGCAGGAGCTATGGTCTTAGGTAGAGGAATGAAGCCCTTACCAAATCTGGACCCTACCTAACCTCTCCCTCTCTTCCTGCCTTCCAGCCTCTTACCAGTACCTCCTGTTGACTGAACTCAACAAGAACACAGGACAAGAGAGCTCACTGATGCAGCCCCTATAGCTCAGCTCCTGGGACACAGAGGCATGGCAGAAGTTGAGCAGAATATGGATCTTAAGAGGCAAATGCAGAAGAATATCCACCATACCTCCCTTCCAATGAGAAAAATATAATTTCTTTAATATACAAAAAATTAAATCATAACACAAGAAAGCAAATTGAGAAAGAAACTGAAGTGAATTAACAAACTGGAAACTCTGGAAGGAAAAGCTGATGGGATTGAATTTATGGAGAAAAGAAGCCAGGAACAAGAGACTTAAACTATCAAAGCAGCCATGTTTGTGGGCTTGAGATTAGAATCAACTAATTTAAAGAGTGGAAATGCTCTGGCTACTTCATTAAAGAATTCTAAGGTACACCTGTCAATGGGCCTTCATTTCCCACATAGTTATACAGAACATACTCAGCGAATATAGCCTTTGCCTGAATATGAAATAACCTCCAAGGATCACCAGATGCTCAAGGAAAATAACACGAAATAAAACAAGACTGAGGAAATTGACTAAATGAGAATAATGTAAGAAGGGAGAAGAACATTCTTTTAAAACTCATTTTCTTCTCTCCAGCCCAAACCTCTCCTTAAGAATCAAACTTTTTTTCAAATGCCAACTGGACACATAGGTAAGTCTCTCATGCACCTCAAATTCACCATGTCCCAAAATAATTGTCTTCTCTCCCATTCCAAATATTTTGTCATTCCTGAGCTCTTTATCTTCATCCGCAGCATAACCATCCATGTAATCTCCAGGATTATAAATCTCATCTTAATTTTTTTACTATTCCTCACCTTTACCTTAAGCCCTACCTCTAACTTCCATAGATTGTATCTCAGAAATGTCTCTTAGACACAATTTCCTTCTCAATTCCTATAGTCTCAGAGAAATTTTCAACATCATTAATCTTAACTTTGTCAGAGATGCTCCTATCAGTCCAAGTTCTATCAGAGAAACAGATCCAAAAGGAGAGGGAAAGAGGGAGAGAGGAAGAGAAGGAGGTGGGAGGGAGAGGGAGAGAAAGAGGGAGATGGAGACAGATGAAGAGGGGAGAGAGAGAAGGATTTGAGGGGGAAAGAGAAAGAGACTTATTTCAAGAAATTAGCTTACATGGCTGTGGAGACTGGCAAGTCCAAAACCTATACAGCGGACTAGCAGACTAGAAGCCATTAGGCAGGAGCTGGACTTCTGTTCACAGGCACAGTTTCTTCTTCCTCGGTTCTGCTCTTAAGACCTTTCAGGCAATTGCTTGAGGCCCATCTGGATTATGGAAGATACTCTAAAGTCAACTGACTGTTGACATCTACAAACACCTTCACTAACCCCTAGATTAGTGTTTGAAGGAATAACTGGGTAGTATAGTGAAGTTGATACATGAAATTAACCATCATAACCCCTCGTTATTGTTCGCCTCTCAATGGCTTCCCCTCTCATTCATCTTGTATATGGAAGGATCTCAAAGTAAAAGCTACACTGGAATCACCTGGAGGGCTTTAAACACTTGCACACACACACACAAAAACAATTCCTACCATAAATCTCCAGGGTCATCTATGTCCAATGCCTAATGGTCATACTATTTTAAAATTCACACTATACTCAACAAGAATATATGGCACAGCTCACATTCCTTAGCTAGGTTTCCAAGGCAACATGATTCCATCCCAGTCTCCTTTCCTGCTTTCAACTTCTGCTATTGCTATCCACAATCACCATCAATCACTCTGACTTCCCAAAACCTCATCCATTATCTGCCATATCCACACTTTTATTTATTCTTGGGATCACAAAGTAAACACCTACAAAGGCCAACAAGGTAATTTAAACATGTGAGTTTATACAGTGTGAGAAAATAGGGAATGTTGCAGTAGAGCTGAGCTAATTATCTTGGGGGTTGAAAGGCAAGGGAAGAGAGGGCTTTGTGTTGGGGTGGGTAATGTTATTGAGCACAGATAAAAGAAGCAGAACATAGGTATTGCAGCCACTGTTGTTGCTGCATCCATGTTTCCTTGAGCCATCCAGGAGGGTACCTGCAGCTTCAGTGGATACTTTTCTTATTATCATCTGCACACCTACAGTGACTTTTCTTCTGCAAATACCTGCAACTCTTCCATGTGCAGCCCACCTGCAAAAGAACAGGCTGGAAGTGTAAGGGAGTGAACATCACTGGGAGAAGCACTCAATCAAAGAGAAATAGGAGTTGGCAGGAAAGCACCACTATTTCTTGCCTCTTAATTTTGAGGATTACACCATACACAGTCTCTCAGAGGATTTTCAGTGGGAACACACACCCTTTATTAGCATCCTTCCTTCTCACTTTCTCTCTGTACTTCCTAGGCCTGTCCCAAATACATTTTCTCCATAATCCCCACCTCTGTGTCTGCTATTGGGTGGGAGGAGGGTAACCTAAACCAAGATGGCTAGACAGGCACAACAGTGCCAGGAAGGAGGGGAAGTCTAGCACAGGAAGAATCTCATAATATGAAGTGTGGTTGGAGGGTCAACACGGCCTGGGTTACAAGTCTGAAGGATAGGAGACCCTAGGGTCTACTCACCTTTTCCTGGGTGTATTGGGCCCAGTGGACCCCAAAACCTCAATAGAGGCTACCATATACATAAAATTATTGCAATATTTACCTTGCCCAGTTTTCACTTAATTTATACTTCTACCTTAGAAAATTAAGATGGCATTGAGGTTTAACTCTGAGAAATTTATGTTAAACAGACTCAAAACCTAGTTTGATAAAGCTGAGCCATAAAAATATTGTTCCTGCAAATGAACAGCAACTTTTCCTTTTCCATCTAAAGTCAAACGGAGAGGAAATAAATGAGAAGGTGGCGAGTGCTCTGCATCCCAATCATTGTTTACGGCTCTCTTTACTTAGCTCTTCTAAATCATGCATTGCCTCTTAGGGTCATAAAGATATCACTTTCTCCACTCAGCAAGAGAAATGAGAGGTGAAAAAGGAGAATGTTATTTTGCAGGAAGGGAAACAGCGCTGGAGATTTATCTGAGCCTGCATCAGAGTAACTGGCTGACCAGGGAGTTTGCATTCTGAGAATCAGAATTTTAGTCATTTGCTTAATCTAGCAAGCCTGAAATGGATAAGATGCCAGGAATTCTGCAAACACAGTCACAGCAAAACCACTGGTATCTACTGATTAAGTGGTATGATTACCCAGCTCTTCTCTACTAAGAAATTTTGAGATATGTAATTCCTAGCAATGCTTAACCAAGAGTTTTCTGAGACTGGTATTTAATAAGAATACATTTAATGCCCCTGACACATTCAAAGAGCATCTACTCCGTAAGATGTTTAGTAGAAGAAGGGATGGGATATTCATGGGTGTCCAGGTGGTTAATGAAGGCAGCCAGCTTTTTGTGCGGGAGGAGGTTACCTCCTCTCCTGTCCCCATTCCGTGCACAAAGATCTTTTATCTTTTTTTTTTTTTTTTGCAGTTTTTGGCCGGAGCTAGATTTGAACCCACCACCTCCATATATGGGGCCAGAGCCCTATTCCTTTGAGCCACAGGAGTTGCCCACCGTGCACAAAGATCTTGGCAGCAATTTCCATTTTGGAACTTCCTGTCTGAATTAGCTATATTTAATGACACCTAGAGGGATTCATTAACAGAGGAATTTATGAAGAAAACCAAAATGGTCATTGACAATAACTTAATAACAGGGTGGCGCCTGTGGCTCACCGAGTAAGGCACCGGCCCCATATACCAAAGGTGGCGGGTTCAAACCCAGCCTCAGTGGAACTGCAAAACAGAAAAATAGCTGGGTGTGGTGGCGGGCACCTGTAGTCCCAGCTACGTGGGAGGCTGAGGCAAGAGAATCGCTTAAGCCCAGGCGTTGGAGGTTGCTGTGAGCTGTGTGACGCCACAACACTCTACTGAGGGTGATAAAGTGAGACTCTGTCTCTACAAAAAAAAAAAAAAAAAGAAAAGAAAAAGAAAGAAGAAAATAACTTAATAACAAAGCATAACATGTGATCTTCTACATATACATATAAGTATCATAAAAATCCTAGTAATGCACACAACTTATATATTTGCTATCAAGACATCTAAACTCTGATAACCACCATATCATGATTCATTTCACCAGATACTGTGCTAAGTATTTTGTCTTCATTAGCTAATTAAATACTAACAAAACCCTATGCAGTAGTTATTGCTATCATCTTGAAAATAAAGACAATGGGGCTGGGAGAAATAAAACAACTTGCCCAAGGACACACAACCAAAAAGTGAGAGATGGGATTTGGACCCAGGACAAGTGATTCAAAAGGCTGTGCTCTTAATTGCTACATTTTAAAAATATAATAATGTCAAACTCTACTCACTTAGGAACCTATTACATGAGGGAGAATTAATAGAGTCATCTTTGTCCTGGGCCTGCCAGGGTATATGCTCCTTTTATCACTCTAGTTCCAAGTATTGCAGATTATACTGTCCAAAAATGGCCAGAACAGTATCTGCCATGCCACTCGGCTTCTTATGAGTTTTCACCAATCCTGCCAATGAGAGATTGGTGTCTCTGTTCTCTCCCCTTGAACTGAGACTTGCTTTTGACTATGGCAGAGGTGATACTATGTGACTTTTAAAAGAGAATGCAGTTTCTGTTAGGTTCTCCCATGGGATGCTTGCCCTCAGAGCCTAGTCACCAGACTGGAAGGGAGCTAATGTTCCCAGCCCTCAGCCCTAGCTCAGCTGCTAGCCAATAGCCAGCAACAATTCAACAATCATGGGAATGAACCATCTTCAAAGTGTATCCTCTTACCCCCCCATTAGAGTCACCCAGCTGATACCACAGTTACAGTTACAAGCTGTAGTTGCTGAAGAACTCATCATGAACCATTCTATGATTGTTCACCATTTGAAGCAAATTGGAAAGGTGAAAAAACTCAATAAGTGGGTGCCTCACAAGCTTATCGAAAATCAGAGAAACCGTCATTTTCAAGTGTGGTCTTCTCTTACTCTACACGACAGCAATGAACCATTTCTCAATCGGATTATGGCAACTGATGGAAAGTGGATTTCATATGACAACTGGCAACAATCGGCTCCAAAGCACTTCCCAAAGCCAAACTTACACCCAAAAGAGGTCATGGTCAGTATTTGGTGGTCTGCTGCCAGTCTGATCCACTTCAGCTTTCTGAATCTCAAAAGCATTAAATCTCAGAATTATGCTCAGCAAATTGATGAGCTGCACCAAAACTTGCAATGCCTACAGTGGGCAGTTGGTCAGCAGAAAGGGCCCAATTCTTCTCATGACAATGGCTGATGGCACGTTGCACAAGAAATGCTTCAAAAGTTGAACAAATTGTGCTATGAAGTTTTGCCTCATCTGCCGTATTCACCTGACCTCTTGTCAACCGACTAACCACTTATACAAGCTTCTCGATAACTTTTTGTAGGAAAAACTCTTCCAGAACCTGCAGGATGCAGAGAATGCTTTCCAAGAGTTCGTGGAATCCAAAAGGGTGGATTTTTATGCTACAGGAAGAAACAAACTTTTTTCTCATTGGTAACAATGTGTTCGTTTGAACAGGTCCCATGCTGGGTAACAAGATTGGGCCTAGTTATAATGATTTAAAATTCACGGCTCAAAACTGCAATTAATTTTTCACCAACCTATATAAAAATAAAAACCTGGACCTAATCAAGTATATAATGCAATAAGCAAGCATAGGAAAACTCGGAAAGGTGGAAAAAAGAAGGTAGACTTGCCTAAGGACCTTGGAACTTGGGAATAACCCAGCAATGGATTTCTTAGGTTTCCATATTCCTCCTGCCCCAGTTTATTCCAGAGTGCAGAAGTCTCCAAACCAGAATTATCAACAGGCATAGTCAGAAAATGCTGCAAAAGAATACACATATAATCCAAGTACATAGTAAGAAGTCAATAAGTGTTAGCAGTAAATAACACTTATAATCACAATAACCAACCTGACCTTTCCCCTACCATAAGGCAGAACAGCTCCATAGCCGCTCTGAGCAGAGCAGAGGCCTAAGGAATACAGATAGAAGAATTTGGAATAATACTAGCTGGAGTATGCTCTGAGATTTACATTACTTCAGTGTGTCCTAGGAAGAGTTTCTCCCTTTCATGGCCTGAGGCTAAACCACTTAGAAATAGGAATAACAGAGTGACATAAGTAAGGCACTGGTCAATTGTAGGCCAAGCATGGATACTAAGCAACTGCAGATAGACCAGTCAAATTCTCTGTAATTAATATCAATAGTTCTTCTAGAAGAAAGCAGCCAATTTAGATTGGCATGGGTTACAGAATAGAATAGGACCATAACAAAATAAAATAAGTGACCTGGTGTTTCAGTTATTTGTTGATATATAACAACCTACACCAAAACTTACTGGCTTAAAATAGTGGAAGAGATTGTGCAAAAAGTGCTAATTCTTCTTTAAATGGTTGACAGAATTCTCCAATAAAGCCATTTACACCTGAAGATTACTTCTTTTGGAAGCTTTCAATTACTTTTCTTTTCTTTTTTATTTTTTTAAACAGAGTCTCGCTCTATTGCCCTAGGTAGAGTGCTATGGCATCGTAGCTCACAGGAACCTCAAACTCTTGGACTCAAGCAATCTTCAGGACTATAGGCACCCACCACAATGCTTGGCTATTTTATTTTTTTAAGTAGAGACAGAATGTCACTCTTGCTCAGACTGGTCTTGAACGTCTGAACTCAAGTGATCCCCCCACATCAGCTTCCCAGAGTGCTAGGATTATAAGTGTGAGCCACCATACCCAGTTAAATTTAATTTTCTTAATGGTTATAAATCCATTCAGATTTTCTGTTTCACCTTGGTGAGTTTTGGTAGTTTATGCTTTTTGAGGAATTGGTTTGTTTCATCTAATAAATTCGTTGTTTGAATTTATAAGTGTACAATTATTCACAAAGTGATAGTTAATTTTATGTCATAAAACTTAACTGGGCCATGGAATGCCCAGATAGCTGAATAAACATGATTTTGGGTGTATCCTTGAGGATGTTTTCTTACCATTCAAATTGGGCACTAAGAGCATGTTCCTCCCTAGTGAGCACTATCCAAGTAGTTGAGCAATTGAAAACCTGAATAGAACAAAAAGGTGAAGAAAGGTTGGATTTGTCCATCTTTTGCCTGACTGCTTGAGCTGGGACACTAATCATCCATCTCCTACTATTAGTGCTCTTGGTTCTCAGGTCTTCAGAGCCACACTAGAATTTACACTGACATACTTCCAGGTCTCAGGCCTTCTAACCACACCACTAATTTTCCAGGATCTTCAGCTTATCAGCAACAAATCAGGGGACTTCTCTGCCTCCAACAGTGCATGAACCAATACCTTATAATAAATATCTTTCTAGGCTCGGTGCCTGTGGCTCAATGTGCTAAGGCGCCAGCCATGTACACCTGAGTTGGCAGGTTCAAATCCAGCCCCGGCCCGCCAAACAATGATGGCTACAACCAAAAAAAATGGCCAGGTGTTGTGGCAGGCGCCTGTAGTCCCAGCTACTTGGGAGGCAGAGGCAAGAGACTCGCTTGAGCCCAGGAATTGGAGGTTGCTGTGAGCTGTGATGCCACTGCACTCTATCCAGGATGACAGCTTGAGGCTCTGTCTCAAAAAATAAATAAATAAATAAAATCTTTCTAGACAAGCATCTCATATTTGTTCTGTTTATCCAGAGAACTCTCATACACATAGTATTCCCTTATCATCCTTTTAATGTGGTGCTATCAATTTTTGAGAGTGGAGTGTTGAAGTCTCCAACTATAATTGTCAATTTATTTAAATTTCCATTCAGCTCTATCAGATTTTGTGTCACATATTTTGAAGCTCTGTTGTTTTGTGTCTTCACATTTAGGATAATTCTGTCTTCTTAGTTGACTGATTCTTTTATCATTATATTATATTGTCACTATATTCTTTTATCACTCTTTTATCACACTCTGTCCCTGGCCACTTATTATGCTCTGAAGTTTACTTTGATAGATATTAAATAGCCACTCCTACTTATTTTTAAATTATTATTTATATGATATATATTTTCCCATTGTTTTAACTTTCAACCTACATATACTGTTTTATTTAAATGAGTTTCTTACAGGCAATAAATAGTTAGATCATGTTCTTTGTTCACTCTGTCACTCTTTCTTTTTTTGTTAATTTGGAGTCTCACCCTATGCCCTGAGAAGAGTGCAGTGGCATCATCATAGCTCACTGCAACATCAGACTCAGGATGCTGCTGCCTCAGCCTCCCAAGTCCCTGGGATTACAGGTGTGCACCACAGCACCCGGCTAGCTTTTTTATTTTTTTTGTTGAGTCTGGGTTGCACTCTCATTCAGACAAGTCTCAAACTACTGAGCTCAAGGTATCCTCCCGCCTCAGCCTCCCACAAGGCTGGAATTACAGGCATAAGCCACCATGCCCAGTTTTCAGTCTTTCTTAATCGGTACATTTAGACCATTTTACATTGAAGTTTGTTATTGATACGTGGTGTACTTGTTACAGCAACCTGAACTAAGACATGGTCTAACAAGGGTGTCCAATCTTTCGTCTTTTCTACTGCATATTGGAAGAATAGGAATTGTCTTGAGCCACACATTAAAAATAAAACCATTAACAGAATTTATCCATCTTGCATAACTGAAAGCAACAGAAAAGGTCCGTGCATACTTTTCACAATATCTGACACCACAGATAAGCAAAACTGGCCCCAAATAATCTGCATGCAGCCTGTGGTCACAGGTTGAACATCCCTGTTTTAGGGCTTAAGTATTACTTGTTTTCTGTTTCCTTTGTTTCTTGTTCTTGAGTTTATCTTTTCTTGCCTTCCTGTGGGTTACTTAAACATGTTTTTAGAACTCCATCTTGATTTGTATCTAGTGGTTTGGGTTGAACTGCTTTGCTCATTAACCCTTGAACATGCTGGGTTCGAGTAAAAGGTCTTTGTGCTTTGGCCCATTCCATTGTCCTTATGGACCTGTTCTCCTTACTTTCTCCAGTATTCTCAAGTCAGCGCATTCTCCATGGCCTTTCTTTCCCCATAAAGATTGCTCAGCCCATTTCCAGGCCATAGATATTATCCATTGTCTGTACAGGCAATTTTATCTTTAAAGTGTCTCATAATTTTTTAAAACATTACTGTGAAATTCATCCACCTGACCCTTATACTATATTAACAAACTATGGACCATATATAATGAGGTTTCATGTTTTTTTTTTTTTTTTTTTTTTTTGCAGTTTTTGGCTGGGGCTGGCTTTGAACCCACCACCTCTGGCCTATGGAGCCAGTGCCCTACTCCTTTGAGCCACAGGCGCTGCCCTCATGTTGACTTTTTTCCTATACATTTTCATCGTTTCAACAAATATCTCCCGAGAGTACAAAGTGTGCATAGAATAAGTTACATCAAGTTTGGGGGACAGAAAAGTGAACAGAACATAATCCTTATCTAGATGGAGTTCACAGTCTAACAGGATTACAGACACCCCATTATGACACAGTGTACCATGTGTCATAATGGAGGAATCACAGAGTGCTTCCTAGGCCAAACAAAGCTAGAATGGTAAGGAAATACTTCCTAAAGGGAGTAATAACAGTGTTAAGACCCCCCCCCCAAAAAAATAATAGGAGATAGCCAATGAATCAGGCATGAGGCAAGGAAGCATATTCCAAGTAGGGGCACAGAGAGCTGAGGCAGAGCAGACTGCAGGGAAGGAGCAGGCTAAAGTTAAGAGATCAGAAGGAGATGGGCAATGACAGAAGGAAAGAAAACCAAGGCCAGATAATATAAGTCATGCCAAGTAAGATGTCAGAAGGACATGTATGTTATTGTTTACGTAAAGACACTTGTGTGTGGGTGGGTGGAGGAATAAGAACACTTAACATGAGATCTACGGTCTTTAACAAATTAAAGCATACAATACAGTATTATTAAAAATGGACACAACAGGGTGGCACCTGTGCCTCATCGAGTAGGGTGCCGGCCCCATATACCGAAGGTGGTGGGTTCAAACCCGGCCTCTGCAGAACTGCAAAACAGAAAAATAGCCTGGTGTTGTGGCGGGCGCCTGTAGTCCCAGCTACTCGGAAGGCTGAGGCAAGAGAATGGCCTAAGCCCAGGCGTTGGAGGTTGCTGTGAGCTGTGTGACGCCACGGCACTCTACCGAGGGCGATAAAGTGAGACTCTGTCTCTACAGAAAAAAAAAATGGACACAACATTGCACACCAGATCCCTAGGAACGTATTCATCTTGCATAACGGAAATTTTATCTCCATTCAACAGCAATTCCTTATTTCCCCTTCCTCCCAGGTCCTGGCAACTACCATTATATTGTTTCTTCCATGAGCTTGACTACTTTGGATTCCTCATATAAATGGAATCATGTGGCATTTCTCCTTGTGACTGGCTTATTTTACTTAGCATAATGACCTCAAGGTTCGTCATGTTGTCACAGGATTTCCTTTTCTTTTTCTTTTTTGTTTATCCTTTTTTGAAATAAGGGTTTCACTGTGTTGCCCAGGCTTATCTAGAACCCGTGGGCTTGAAAGCCCCTTCTACCTCAGCCTCCCAAGTAGCTGGGACTCAGGTACTTGCCAGTTTGCCCAGCTGGATTTTCTTCCTCTTATGCCAGAAAAATACTCCATAATATGTATAGACCATGTTTTCTTCACCCATTCACCTGGCAATGGACATTTAGGTTGTTTCCACATGTTGGCTATTACGATTTGTGTTGCAAAGTACATGGGAATGCCGATAAATCTTCTAGATTTTCTTTTGGATAAACACCAGAAGTGGGATTGCTAGATTATATAGAAGTTCAATTTTTAATTTTCTGATGAACCTCCAACCCCCATAGTAGCTGCATCATTTTGTATTCCCAACGAAAATGTGTAAAGGATCCAATTTCTCTTCATCTTTGGCAACATTTGTTACCTTTTATATTTTGATAGTAGCCATCCTAATAAGTGTGAGATGATATATCATTGTGGCTTTGATTGGCCATCCATATATCTTTTGGGGGAAAGTTTATCTTCACATCTACCTATTCTTAACTGAATTATTTACCTCATTACTGAATTTTGAGAGTCCTTGATATATTCTACGTATAAGTTATTTGTCCAAAATGGACACAGGTGCAAAGGTAGATACAGGCTTATCTACCAGAATTTGAAATGTATAGAGTGCCCTCTTTGATTTAAAAAAAAAAAAAAAAAAGAGTTCAACATCACAAAGTTGGCTAAACAGACATAGATGCTTGGAGGTGTTCATGTAAGTGAGTTTTATTAGTTTCATGCTAGAAACTCTGAAAAGATACTATTAATCATTATACAGGAACAATAGGCATAAACAGATTATTCAGAACCATGAAAACCATGACACATGGTCATCCCAACTACAGAGGAACAAAACTGGAAGCAAGGAGACTTGTTGGCCTTTAAAGATGCCCGTTAATCACAGCCTTTAAAATCAGACACAAGGAGCAGATGTGAATTAAAATATATTATCATCATCAGCTTTGTTGTTGGTAAGGCTGAATTAAATGCAACTGGGAGTCAATTTCTAATGGCTCTTCTTTTTTTTATTATTAGATCGTAACTGTGTACATTACTGCATTTATGGGGTACAATGTGCTGATTTTACACATAATTTGAAATGTGTAATGTACTCAATACTATTATGAAACCAATATATAATCACCCACACTTTCATATGAAAGATAAAACACAATTCTAATGGCTCTCCTTACTCCATCCCCTTGAATTGAGCTTATCCAACTGGATGAATTTGAAATATACAAACTCTGTTTCAAGGTATAGAAGGTTTTCTTTGGTTACCTGACCATGGAAGGAAGGAGGTGCTGCCTCACAGGCAGTCGGATGGAGGGCACTGCCTAGGTGATAAAGAAAGAGCCCTGAGCTAAACAATGACCTTTACCCCAATACTACCTCCCAGATAAATTCAATATTCTTTGTTGGGCCTTAAGGTCAGGAATGGGAGGAACTGAAAGAATGTCAGCATCTCTTCCACCACACCTCATGGAAAGAGTAGCAGTGTTGGCATTAACCAGCATTTCTGTAAGGGAAGAAAGACCTCTAGAAAGACCATTTCATGAGCTGAGCCAAGAATGAAAAGAGAGAATGAAAATACCCAATCTTCTTTTTTTTTTTTGTTTTGTTTTGAGACCAGAGTCTCACTATGTCACCCTCGAGAATGCCATAGTGTCACAGCTCACAGCAACCTCAAACCCTTGGGCTTAAGCCATTTTCTTGCCTCAGCCTCCCAGTAGCTGGGACTACAGGTGCCCGCTACAATGCCCGGCTATGTTGTGTTGCAGTTGTCATTGTTGTTTAGCTGGCCTGGGCTGGGTTCAAACTAGCCAGCTTGGGTGTATGGGCCTGACACCACAACCACTGTGCTAGGGGCGCCAAACCAAAAATAACCAATCTGCAAAAATAAATAAATACAGGAGCTGCTATGGACTGTCTGGGTGAGAGATGGTGATGGCTTAGATTGACAGAAAGTTGGGATTAAAGAGAGAGGTAGGGCTGACCAGTCCTCAACCGGTCATACGCAGTGAAGCAGCAGAGGGCAGTCATGTTCAGAGGGCGTCAGCTGGACCATGGAGAACCAACCCACATATGAAGATTATCAGAACACTGCAGAATGGCTTCTATGGCATACCCAGTACCGACCTAAAGTGGCAGTGATCTGTGGTTCTGGATTAGGAGGTCTGGCTGATAAATTAGCTCAGCCCCAGTTCTTTGACTACAGCAAAATACCCTAATTTCCCCTAAGTCCAGTGCCAGGTCATGCCGGTCAGCTGGTGCTTGGGATCCTGAGTGGCAAAGTCTGTGTGTGATGATGCAGGGCAGGTTCCACGCATATGAAGGGTACCCACTCTGGAAGGTGACTTTCCCAATAAGGGTTTTCCAGTTTACAGGAAACCCTGGACACCCTGGTGGTTACCAATGATGCTGGAGGGCTCAACCCCAAGTCTGAGGTTGGAGATATGCTGATCTTTGATCACATCAACCTATGGTGAGAACCCACTCACAGACCTGAATGATGAAAGGTTTGGGGTTCGTTTCCCTGCCTGGTCTGATGCCTATGACCGGACCATGAGGGAGAAGGCTCTCAGTGCCTGGAAACTAATGGGAGAGGAGCGAGCACTGCAGGAAGGCACCTATGTGATGTTGACAGGACCCAAATGTGAAACTGTGGCAGTGTGTCATCTGCTGTAAAAGCCGGGGGCGGACACTGTTGGCATGAGCACAGTACCGGAAGTGACAGCTGCACAGCACTATGGACTTTGAGTCTTCGGCTTTTCACTCAGCACTAACAAGGTTGTCATGGATTATGAAAGTCTGGAGACAGCCAGTCACGAGGAAGTATGAGAAGACAGGAAACAGGCCGCATAGAAATTGGGAAAGTTTGTCATCACACTTGTCGGCGGTATTCCAGTCCCTGGCAGTACCCATTGACCAGCCCTGAGTCTTCTGGTGTCTCCCATATGAGATCCAAGTAGCTGCTACCTGCTTTGTCCCCCTACTGGGGTCAGAGCCTCTGCCCGCAAGTAGTAGCATAGCAGAAAGGAGCTAGTGATTCCCATTCTTCACCTTCTTTACTTCTCCCACCAGACCCTTCTAGTGCCAGGTCTTTTGCTCAGTTGTCTTCTCGAAGCAGGTTCCACCCATTTTCTTCCCCAATAGCTGGAGCTCATGCCCTACCATACTTCTGTGGACATGGCATGGGCCCAGGATTTGACTTGGGCCTTCAGACTCTACCCAGTAGCTGCTACTGATGTTTTCCCATAAAACTCTCACATTCCTGGGGCTCCGTCCTGCCTCACCTAAAGGGCTAGAGACCAAACAAGGACCAGTCCCAGGCCTCTTGTACTTCATTAAACATCATAATGTTTTGAGAATAAATGGAAAGATTAAATAATTTAAAACAAGAGAGAGAGGGAGGTGAATTAGAGAGATGTTAGGAGATAGAATCAACCATCACTGCATGTGAGGAACAACGATGAGGAGCAAAAAAACATCAATGGTTATGCTCAAGTTTCTAACCTGGCCACCTGGGTGGATGGTTGCATATATGCTGTTGGTGACCCCCACGCTATCCTCTTGTCTTTACTCCCTTTGAAAATGCCATCCCAATTGCCACCTTCCAGTTTCTACATTTCTTTGCCCGAGAGCTTTGCCTGAAGAACATTTTGCCCATCTATGCAGGAGGCCAGCAGTGCTAGAAAAGTGACACCCATTGAGAGCAACCCTCAACAAATGACTGGCTAGAGCTGGTGTACAAATATCCCAGCCATGAGTCACATGTTCCATAGTATTCGCAGAATTTCCTCGGGAGGAATAAGTGCTCATTTCCCACAGTGCTTTGAGACATGATTATGCACCCTTTCTTGACTATTTTGCCTTCTCAATCTCACTTTTCTAGGCCCTCACACTCAAATCTTTGTCTCAAAGTCTACTTTTTGGGAAACATAATAGGACATAATGTCATTAATCAAAACAGAAAATACAAGTCAAAGAGGAGAGTTGAGGTCAGAAGGGAAAGATAAAAAGTTTGACCTGGAACGTGTTGAACTTTAGGTGCCAAGTGGGTTCACTCTATGGATGGAAAGCATGGATAAAAGAACTAGGCTGGAGAGAGGGACAGAAAAATCTTTGTTATATAGAGCTTATCAACTGAATCCTCAGGAAATCATGGGATTGTCTAAGAAGAGTGAATGGAGCAGCAATTCCTACTTTTGTTTGGAATGAAGGACTTTGAGGATTCAAAGAAAGCTTAAGACTCTTTCCCATGGGGAAAAAATGGTCAAGCTCACACAAATATTTCATACACAATTTTAGGAGTTTATCAACTGTCTGAAGGCCATCTATAGACTCCATAAAAGAAATTGACACCAAACAAGGGGAGAAAAGGGCCTCATGCAGAATGCTGGAAAGCCAGGAGAATGTGATGTCATAGGAAACAATGCCAAAAGATTTCAAAAGGTAACATTGATCCATACTATCAAATGTGCCCGAGAAAATAAGCAATGATTGAAAAAATTCCATGAAAGTTAATGACGTTAAGACATTAAAGAGTTATACTTATGAAACGAATTTATAGCTTTCATATGAAAGCTATAACCCAATTATAGCACAAGAATATGGGGAAATGGGCAAGGGAGGGGAGGGGAGGGAGGGTAATTGGTGGGGCCACACCTACGGTGCATCGTAGAAGGGTACAGGTGAAACTTACTAAATGCAGAATATAAATGTCTCAACACAATAATTAAGAAAATGCCGTGAAGGCTGTGTTAACCAGTTCAATGAAAATATTTCAAATTGTATATAAAACCAGCACATTGTACCCCATGATTGCATTAATGTACACAGCTA
>CAUYRH010161408.1:0-23113 GCA_963574655.1 Perodicticus potto
GAAGGAGAAGGAGAAGGAGAAGGAGAAGGAGAAGGAGAAGGAGAAGGAGAAGGAGAAGGAGAAGGAGAAGGAGAAGGAGAAGGAGAAGGAGAAGGAGAAGGAGAAGGAGAAGGAGAAGAAGAAGAAGAAGAAGAAGAAGAAGGAGAAGGAGGAGAGAGGAGAGACACAGAAGAGAACATAGTCAGAAAGTAAATGTATAAAACAAGTACTTGGTAAGGTCAAATGAAGCAGAAATGTCAAGGAAGAAATATCTCATAGATATTGCAAATAGCAATTTCTCTGGGAATTAGTAAAAACAATGTCAGTGGCAAAGAGGAAGTTAAAGCCAAACTGTAGTGGAAGGTACAGTGAATAAAAGGGAGTATGACCACTCTTAGATGAAACCTAGATGAGAAGGAGTGAAGAAGAAAAAAGTTACAATTCTGGAGGAGAGCAAGTTTTAAGTGAACAATTTTTTTCAATCGATTAACTTTAAGGAGTGAAATAAAAAGGCTAGCAGAGAAATTAAAGATATGGAACAGAGAGAATACATAATTAAAAAAAGGATTCAGAACAAATGGAAAAGCATGGGATTAAAATAGAGAGGGAATATTCATCTAAAAAAGGGATACTTTTTTCCTCCTCTACAAGGAAGGCTAGGGAGGGATAGGAGGTAAGAGCAGAAAGTTGAGGGAAATCCTGCCCATAATCTCTCCTACCTCTGAGAAGAATGAGAGTAAGCTACTTTGCTTGATACTGAACTACTAGTTAAAAAAAATACCTTAACTGGGGTGGTACCTCAGTGGGTAGGGAGCCGGCCACATACACCCAGGCTGGTGGTTTGAACCTGGCCCCGGCCAGCTAAACAACAATGACGACTGCAACAAAACAATAGCTGGGCATTGTGGCAGGTGCCTGTATTCCCAGCTACGTGAGAGGCTGAGGCAAGAGAATCGCTTAAGCCCAAGAGTTTGAAGTTGCTGTGAGCTGTGACAACACAGCACTTTACCTGGGGGGACATAATGAGACTCTGTCTCAGAAAAAAACCTCAACTGTCTAGTACATTATTATTTCAGGTAGAGAAGTTAAATCTTTCTTTCCTGGAAGACTGTGCTTGCTTATATATTCAATACAACTACTCTTTCATATATACAGCTTTACAGAGATACTGTGGAAGTGATTCCCATTCCTGTGAATAAAAATTCTGTACTTATGGAACTAACAGACCTTTCAATTAGTAGCCAAAAAAAGTTTAAAGCTTTTGTTCAGGTTTAGGAAGGCATGTAATAAAATTGGAAATACAAAACATAAATGAGAAGCATGAAAACAGAATGAGATATAAGAACAAGTGTCTTGGGGGAGGGGCAATGAATAAACTGTAAATTTTCCTTTAAGTTTTTCTACATTTTCCATTTTATTATTTTCCAAATTATTAAAAATATTTATCATGTTTAAATAGTCTGTTTAGTAGGCCAGGCACAGTGGCTCACACTTATAATCCTAGCACTCTGGGAGGCCAAGGTGGGTGGACTGCCTGAGCTCAACAGTTCAAGACCAGCCTGAGCAAGAGCAAGACCTGCGTCTCTCAAAATAGCTGGGCATTGTGGAGGGAGCCCGCAGTCCCAGATACTTGGGAGGCTGAGGCAAGAGAATAACTTAAGCCCGAGCTGTGAGATAGGATGCCACAGGACTCTACCTATGGTGACAAAGTTAGACTGTTTTTTTTTTTTTTTTTTTTTTAAAAAAGAAGGCTGTTTAATGATCTACAGTATTCCAACTATGAGAAGTGCAGTTTGAAAAGTAAGCAAGGGATTAACTGAATGCTACTTTTTCTCATGTGTATGCATTTATTATTATTTTTTAGAGTTATGTAATTAAATTACACAGGGAAAAGTACATTACCAAGCCTTTAAAAACTATACTAGTACAACGGTGCCTGCCCTTTTCTCTGCCTAGTGACACATAAAGGTTACTGAATAGCCCTTTCAGTAACCTATCAGTAAGAGTGGCTCACAATAATAATGATTCCAATCTAGAAAGAAAAGGAAAGTTATGTTTTTGTCTCCTCTTGAGAAACAGTACTATTTCAACAGAACAGTATTAAAGAGCAACATCTGTATATAACAATAAATATTTTCTATATTACTGATAGATTATCCTAAACCAATTACCTCCTAATATCTAAAATAGTGAGATGGTGTAATAAAGATTAGTTTGATAATCCAGCATTTAATAAGTACTAGAAATATAGTTAAACCAAAAGTGATTTAATTCAACCTTTTCTCCAATTGATATATTCCTAAATAGGTATTCCTAGATCATATTTCCAAACACATGAATGAATGTAAATCATATTCATTCTGCAACTAGATGGAATCAATTTACCAAATTAGATTATTCTAATTTTATATCAAATTCATAACAACTTAGATTACTAAACTGACCTTCTGATCTATTTTAGGGAAGCATCTAGTGAAGGAAAAAAATAGGTCTAATAATAATTTCCATTATTTTCTTCTTAGCATTTGCAAATCTTTCAAAATGAAATTATGCTTGCTCAGACTTACCTCTTTAAAGGAGCTTCTGAAAGTTTACCCTTACAGTTCATGAACACCTTTATCTTCATGTTAATCATCTTGCCAAGTACCTATTAGAAAAAAATTCTCGTATTTGACATTCAATAATATTAGTAGCATTTACTGTATGTTTTCTATGCATCAGGCACTCCATTAACACTTTATATGCATTATCTCATTTTAGTCTCACAACATCCCTCTGATGTAGTAGTTTTATAGTTGAACTTAACACAGAGAGATTAAGTAATTTAAGTGATTTGCCAAAGGTCAAATGGTAAACAAAGGCAGAGGTAATATCTGAACCCGAACAGTTGATTTCAATGTCCAAGTTTATTCTGCCTGCCTTTTGTCTAACATGACTTTCAGGGTATCTAAATTTCCTCAGTATTGAAGAATAAATAAAATACTCACTACAACTTTGATCTGTAAATAGTGATTCTTTTGGAATTTCACCCTACATTTTAAGAGCTATGGGAAGTTCTCGGCTATAGGTAAAATACTCTATTTTACTTCCTTTTTATTTCCCTGGAGTATAGGAAGAGTTATTAATTTTGGTAGTCCCCACAGGCGATAAGTGAGTGAAAATTTGAACACTATTAGACATCAAAGGATGGCTTGGTAAAGGGAGAAGCAATAAAATAAATAGATGTAACAGAAAGAATACAGGCATGATGAAGAATAAGAACACATAGACTAAGAATTTAAGAGATTCAAGTCTTAAATCCCATTCTATCACTTGTTATGTTTGCTACTATGGAGGTCACTGAACCACTGTCCTTTCAAGTGTTAGATGAAACATTATCCATTTTTCCCAATAAATCAATTAAAGTTTTTATAAAGTAAGAAAGTTGCTCAGAAATGAAATATGCTATTACTAATGATATAAATAGGAATGCAATTCTACATTTTTATATCTCTGTATAATTCCAAATTTCCTATTTTGAAATTCTACCTTTACATAAAAAACTTTGTAATTTTCATTTCTGCATTGAAATATGATAATCTATTGAAATGAAGTAAAATGAAGAATCAAAAAAATAAATATTTGACTATACTTGAAAAAGACATGAAAAGATTATAAATTTCAGAATAAAAATATTTAGTCTATATTATCTTACAACCAATAACTGGGCCATCTTCTGTGCTTCTCTTGTCAACGGATCAACAATAGCAATGACATCAAAGATCATATCGTTCTCTTGAGGGTTTATCTTTATAATGCTGCAAAAATAGAAAATAAGATGAAAGATAATAGGTTGATACAAATACCTAATAAATCATGATTCTAGCTGTATACATTCTCATAAACTGCTTTCTTTCTTACCTGATCTCAACAATAAAATGCAAGTCTAATGTTTCTGTCCAACAAATTACAAAACCAGAAAGAATTAGAGAAAATTAAAAAGATTTTATTTTTATTTTTCATTTTTTTAATTAAAAAGATTTTTATGAACAAATGATTTTTAAAAACTTTCAAAGAATGAAAGTATTATAGTATTTTAAAAACTCTGATAAATTAGGCCTTCAAAAATTCTCACAGATCATACAGTGTAAAAAAAAAAAACAAGATGCTTTTGTGTTTTAGTTAATTATGTTCCCTCAGATTTCAGAATGTTAAAATTACTCATCCTTTTACTAAATTCAGTATTTCAGAAAATTAACATAACAGAGAAGCTTAGGAACAAAATTCAAACTTATCAAGCTTTTTTTTGATCCCAGTCTTCCTCTCCATGCCTCTTCCCCTCGTCCTTTCCATTGTCTTCCACTGATCTAAATTCCAAATTAGAAGATGGACTAATATTTAAAGGGAAGTGGGAAAATGATTAAAACTACAGAAAAGAAAAGGCCAGTAGGGGATAATCAATTCTACATTTAATATACTTAAAAGTTAATAGTGTGTATTTGATTAAAAGTATAGAATATTCCAAGTGAATTACTCTTTTAACACTATAATCATATATGAAATAATTAAATAATTATTCTAAGATGTAGGATGAATGAATTACATAGCATACATATTACAATGGAAAAAAGATCACCCAATCAAGTGGTACATATGTAAAGTTACAGGAAAATTAGTTTTCTTTGGTACAGAAAGGCTTTCTGCCATGAGAGGATTAATTGCTCAGAAATTAAATAAAAGATTACACAGCCTTAAAGAAAGATGGAGACCTAACACAGCTTCAAAATAACTATAATACATTGAGCTGATTTTCACAAAGAAGGCCTATGCCAGAAACCTGGATGAACCCTTAAAAACCTCTATTAGATTCACAATATACTAAATCAATATACAGTCACTTGTTCTGAAACATTCCAAGATGTTCTGGAATGCTTCAGAATACTCTAGAAAAGTCTGTACTGATGGAAATGTTCTGTGATAGTCACTAGACATATACACTATTGAATACTAGGAATACGGCTTGTGTAACTGAGAAACTAAAATTCTTATTTCATTTAATGTAAATTAATTTACATTTAAGTTAAAATAGCCACACGTGGCCAGTGACTGAACAATGCATTTCTACCAATTATGAGTTGGCTTTGTTGGGAATAAAAATGTGATTTCGGACATGAAGAAGTCTGGTACTGAGTACTCACAAGAGAACCACCTGGTCCCCTACACTTCCCAGTGTCCCTTACAGTCAGGTTGGAGCCACGTGACTATACCTGGCTGAAGAACCCTGAAGTTACACCTGGCTCTTTTAGGCTGAGGCAATTAAGGCTTAGGTATGTCTTGACACATGCATCGCTCCCTCCCCATGGATACCACGTGTTCCAGACAATGTAACTAAAAGGATGTGAGGAGGCACTTTACACACCTGAGATAAATAGCATTTTTTTTAACTTAATCTACTGAGATTTCACAACTGTCACAGCAACATCCCATTGCTTAGGCTGAATAAGAAATGGTAACAAAGAGAGCACTTGGAATCCTCGGCAAAATGAAAGCAACAAAGAAGTAAAACCAGAACTCAAAGGGGTGAGAAACCAAAGGCAATAGACAGAGGTGAGTCATAAATAAATCCCACTAATAGTGGAGCTTCTTTTTATGCCTTACCCTGATGGAGAGAAGAGACCATTTTATAAATAATTGTCCTCCAGGTTCATGATGGCAGATAGTTGGGAATGATTATCTCCAGTCTGCCACCTGCAGTTTGCATCTAAAGAACGGTGGTCCCCATTAAGCATCACCTTGCTTCTTTCCTTGGGAAACAGGCTTGATCCAATTATGTTGTGTAAGTGGATATTATAAAACCTGCATTAATGATAATTCCTCGGGCAGCCCTGTGTCCTTGGAGCTGTCACTTGGAAATTGTTTAATGGGACAGATGTGAACTTTTGGTATTGGGGGTAATGTGGGAACCAGACATATGCAAGGCCACAGTCATCAGACAGGACTCATTTTTGCTAGAAGTGATTCCTGGCTATCTCGATATTCTGCTAAGCCTCACTAACCCTCTGTTCTTCTCCAGTCTAAAAGGTCGGTGGCCAGGTAGATCCATTTGTTAAGACCCACTGCTTCTTTTTGCTTAAAAGGTACATTCATTCAATAAATATTTATATAATGGCTTTTTCCCAGATATATGGGCCACACAGGAATTTCTCAGTGGAAGCTTCTCCAGTCTCTCAACCAACAGTCCAGATGCCCACTGTTATCTCCCAGCCCTTTAGTGACACAGAAAAAATGTGAACTGTAATTCTCAATGTCATGGCCTTGTGAGAGTCACAGAGCCTTTGGGGTGGCATACTGCAGTGCTGGGGAACCAGCTCAGGGCCACACAGCCAAGGCATGGCCCTGTCTCTGTCTCTGCCACCTGCAAGAGCTGTGACTGGGCCTCAGAACAGACAACACTGCAGGCTGTTGTCTAGCTCTCCATGGGTCCTCAGATGGACTCGCTGTGTCCATGCCACTGCTTAAGCATTCTTCTTAGAAGTCCTTCAGGAGAATACCCATGGACTTCTGGAGCCACTTCTCAAACAAACCAAAAGAACCAAAAGTGTCTGGAAGTTATGACCCTATGAGCAGCTGTCATCCATGACTAGTGCAGGAGTATGGAGGTCAGGCAACCTTGACTCCAGACAGGACAAACTCTGCTATAGAACTGACGTCCAGAGCTCTTTCCCAGGACAGGACTGAGGCAGGGGCTTCACTCAAAATCTCGCCTTTGCTCAGCTGTTTCCCTGCCCTACTCTTTTCTCTCATTCCCATACCAATTTCCCCAGGAAACACTTTCTTTTTATTTTAGAGAAGTTCTGAATTTACAAAAATTTTGCAAAGATAGCATGAGAGTTCCCATATACCCCACATCCATTTTTCCCATTGTTAATAAACTGCATTAATATGATAAACTGGTCATCAAGCATGGAGTTGATAATGGTACATAATTATTAAGGAAAGACTATACTTCATTCAGGAATCCTTAATTTTCCCTGGCATCCTTTTTCTCTTCCAGGATCTTGTTCAGGACACCTTGTTACATTCAGTTGTCAAGTCTCAGTTCGCTTCTCTTGGCTGTGACAGCTTCTAGGACGTCCCTTATTTCTGATGACCTTAACAGTTTAGAGAGGCACTGGTTGTTTATTTTGTAGAATTATCCTCAGTTGGGATTTGTCTAATGTTTTTCTCATGGTTAGACTAGGGCTATGGGCTTCAGGGAAGACCACAGAGGTAAAGTGCTGTTCTCATCACCATATATGAAGGCCACGTATTTTCCAATATTCCTGACCTACCACCCTCCTTTCTTTCTGTCCTGTACTCTGCATAGAAGTCACTCTGCATAGGCCACACTTAAGGAGCATGGGAATTATAATCCACCTTTCCAAGCCAACTACGTAAATTATTTGGAAGTCTTCTTGTCTACACGGGAAATGAATCTCTTTCTTTCCATGTATTAATTTATTCAATCATTTGTTTAAATCAATATTGATGAGCTCATGGATATTTATTTTATACTTTGGGTTATAATTCAATACACCAAGTTTTTGTACAAATTAGTCCATCTTTGGCCACTGGGAGCTCTTTCAGTTAACTCCTGTTCCCTTTAACGTATCCCTTATCTTTTTAAAATGTTTATTCCTAGTACTTTCTCACTCTCTGGTACAAGATGCCATGAAACTCATCTTGTATATCACTTCCTCAGTGGTAAAATCAGCCACTTCTCCAAGAAGTCCTGGGTGCTTATATCTGAAAATGGGATTAGAGGCCAAGATCTGGGTGCTAAATGTGCTCATTGTTACTGGTGTGTGTGTGGGGGGAGAGTATGGTGAAAACAGACTGCAGAATTGAGTGGTTGCTGCTAAAGCTAACATTGATTGATGCTTTGAGGACAGAAAAGGACAGGTAGAAAATGAGTGTAGTAGCAAGCACCATCGGGATTCTCGTCCCGTCCTACCATGCACCAGGAAGCCGTGCCATATACATGGATTTTCCCACGTGACTCTCTGTCCATAGGACATCAAAGTTTCTCACTACTAAACCAAATATATTAAAAGAGAAAAACCACTCAAGTCTGTTATTAGCTTTATGGACCTAAACAAAGAGGAGAATGAGGAATCTTTGACTTCACAGCATGTGGGTTTTGTCAAAGAGATAGTTTCTCTGTCATGGGGCTTAGGGCTTCTCCCAATCCAATTAATTGGAAGCTCACAGAAAAGCGAATGCTGTAAAATAAAAGGCGAACATCTGGGCCCCGTGCACAGTGCAGTGGAAGGCACTAACACGGTGCAGTCACAGCTGGTGGATGGGAATTTTAAGGGCTTTTATTTCTAAGAACTACTGCTCAGTGAGAGTGTGGCTTCTTTCCATAGCTCATGCAGAAGGCAGGTTTAGGTGGTAGTTTCTCTTAGAATGCAATTTAATGAGGCATCTCCAATGCATCCCTTTGATGGAAATATATGTATCACGTGCCCTTTTGGACCAGCCACTGTGTTAGAGTTCAGTAGTGAAGAGAGTAGGCACAGGTAATGTCTGTCCTCACAGAGCTGAGGGTCCAACTTCAGTTCAAAACCTCATAGTCCTGCAGGACAGTCATGGACAGACGGTGCCCTGATAGGATGTGTGACCTGAAGTTAAAGGACACTGCCAGCCTTAGGCACTCTCACTCTCTTTCCTCCCTCTCGGGCTCTCCATTAGCCACCCCACCAGAAGCAGGGCCCCAAGGATGATGCCGTCCATAGCCTGTGAGGTACCGAGCGGTATGAAGAAGGGAGCAGAGAGGACCCAGAAGGGCCACGGGGGATAATCAGCATCAGCCGTGACCCAGTGGTGATGAACAGCTACGATCTCGGCAAACTGCTCCCCTCTGGCCAGACAGGCTCCAGGGTATTCTCATGGTGTCACTTGTATGTCATTTTTCTCTTACTTAATTCTAAACCAAATAATCTGTTCTAAACTACATGTCTAATTTGCGTCTTCCTATACAGCTTCGTGGAGGATCATACTCACTCCCTTTCTCTTTCTATATGACCTAGTTCTTTAGAGAAAATTACTCCCTTTGAGAACTCCTGAATTCCTAAAAGATTCTATTTAGCCTTCTGGTAGGAAAATAATGTCAGAGATAAAACCCATAAAATCCCAATTTGACTGCCGATTTGTGTTCAGAGCCTCTTTCAAGTAAGAGCTCGTGAGATTGTGGTGGGGAAGACAATCTGAAAATGGTAAATACATGCCTGAGGGATAATGGCCTACGATCAGAATTGTTACTATTAAATGTTCGCTTGGTACCACCAAGGAGAACAGCTTTACAGGACAGGATAAGCCCGAGAGCAAAGCTTCCTAACAGCGAGGAGGATGTTATATGATGCTAATAATGTTAACAATGATAAGATTGGTATGTATTCTGCAAATGCCTACACACTTAAGTGCCTTACACCATATTCATCCCTTTATACATATTATTTCATTTAATATTCTACCAATATCATTAATGCCAATTTTATACACATCTCATTCAACACTCTAATTGATATTTTACAGAATTTGTAGTTTATACATTTTATTGCACTCAATGTCTAATTGATGTTATTGTAGCATTTTTATACATATAATTTCATGCATTTCTATATATTTTATCTCAATACTAAAATTGTTATTATTTCATGTTTTTATATGCTTTTATAATTTTTATCTCATGTATTACTGAAATTGCTATTATCATCCCAACTTTATACCACAAGGAACATGAGTTATCACTCAGAATCAGAAAGCTGGTAAGCAATGGAGTGGGCTGAAACAGCCTCTCTCTCTCCAACACAAATAAAGTGCCTCCCTCCAACTGAAATAGCTGATGTGCAGAAATCCTCACCACATGCCAAGGCCAAGTCCTGGGCTAACTGTCCTTCTGTGTGCTTTTTGCATTTGATCTTTGCAACAAATCCTGTGAGGTGAGTTCTATTTTCAATCTCTATTTTGAAGATCCCAAAAATGGCACCCAGACAAGTTATAGTAATTAAGGGAAACTTCTACTCTCCAGACATCTGCTGGGAATCTAATCCAGCTAAAAATAGAGGGTCTGGAGAGTGGCTGTGTTTGCAGGCACTGTCCTTTCAGTGCCTGCAAAGTAATGACGTGACCTGTGACTGGGGCCTTAGAAAGAAAGACGAGTTAGTGGTGACCAGGTGGCAGTGGGCCATGAAAAAGTAACTGTATTTTCCTGAGGTTCTTTATAATAAGGAAAGAAGAAAAAGCAGCACTGGCAGTTAAAAATGCTATATTCCTAAGAAATTCTATTTCTTAAAAATGTGGTGTGTCATGGTCCCATAGTTGTGACAGAAAGTGACTCTGGCTTCTTGAGCAAAAAACAATTACAAAGAAGATAAAAATAGAGCTGCCTACTTCATACAGAGAGAACATAGGCATGAAGTCTAGTGGGCTAAATAGTTGCATGCCTTACAAGGGCTGGAAGATTCTAAAGAAAGATTGTAAAGGAGAACCACAAACTGCCCCAGTGATAAAGAAAAGGGAGGAAGTTTGCAAAACAGCACAATGGCCCTCTGAAGGTATCAGGTCTTGAAATGTCTGGTAACAAAGGTAGAGCATGTGATCAAGGACAAAGATGGGACATCCACGTTGATCTGTAGTGGTGGTTTGGGCAAGAGTAAAGCCCAGAATTGATGTAGGGAACCGCCAGAGAAAGAAGAGCAGGGAGTCACAGCATCTTTCTTGAGGAGGATTGAGTCAGGGACCAACAATCGTGGACTATGGTCTCTGTGAATTTGGGTTCTGGGCTCTGATGGAGCTGAGTTGGAATCCTGGGTGTGCCATAAATGACCTAGTGATTCTGGAAGGCACTTCTCTGTGATGTCTAAAGGGCTGACTTCCTTGTCTCCTTTGAGTCATCAATCACCTTCTCAATGAGGCTTACCCTCACCACTTCTACCCTCCCTCATCCCCACTCCAGGATTTGAATTCTTCCTTTCCCTGTTCTGTGCTTTTTCCATGGCACTTACTGTCTACTAAGATACTAAGTTCATTATTATTATTGTATGTATTGTTTATTGCCTGCCCTGCCTCCCCATATACTAGGTAGGAGCATTTGTAGGTTTTATATTAAAATGTATCCCAAATGCTAGAAGAGTTTCCTCTTAGTCCAAAGGTTGTTTCTCCTTCTGTTAACTGTCTCTTGGCCGTGTAGAAGCTTTTTAGCTTGATGTAATTCCATTTGTCTGTTTTTGCCTTTGTTGCCTGTGTCTGGGGGGGTCATATCCAAAGACATACTCTTTTTTTTTTCTTATTAAATCATAGCTGTGTACATTAATGCAATCATGGGGTACAATGTGCTGGTTTTATATACAAATTGAAATATTTTCATCGAACTGGTTAACATAGCCTTCATGGCATTTTCTTAGTTATTGTGTTCAGACATTTGGATTATGCATTTAGTAAGTCTTACATGTACCCTTCTAAGATCTTTACCTTTTGGAAACTCAGAATATTTCTTGGAAACAGATAAATTACAACACAGCCAAGCATATGATACTTCAGAAATATGAATCGAACAAAGAGCAGAGAAAATGAAACAGTGAAATCACCCCGGAGGAGTCCATGAAGCCCTAACATTCAAGATGTTTCTAGAAAGTGGATTACGATTTTTACTATCAGATGTCAATGTAATCTTTTTGTGCCTGATTACAAATAACTACAAACACCTACGCTTTACTTAGAGTTCCATTTAATAAAATAGTATAGTAGATTATAACCAATTTTTTTAAAATACTATTTTGACTAATTACCCTTAAAAAATTAAACTGTGGTTATAATTGTAGTCTTTCAGTTGGGTTTTCTCCAGAAGCATTTCTCTGGCCAAGGTTTGAGCATGAACAATAAATCTGGGAGCTGTAAGATACCAGTGGGTGAACGGCCAATCATTTGGGAAAGGAGAGTCAGCCCATAATGGGTATGTTATCAAGCCTGTGGGTGACTAATACTTAATCCCACAAGGAAGCTCTGGGGAGGATGTAAAGCCATGCCTCAGAATTATCCTGGCTAAGGGTGAGGGAGGTGGGGTTTCTGTTGTCCCTCACCTGTTAGTCACTGTGTAGGAGTTGCCCCAGGGTGGTAAGAGGGCTAGTTAATTCCAAGGCAGGTCCAGCCCACCCTGTGCCCTTCTGTGCGGGGAGGCAGGGGGTGGGGGGGTAGGGGCTGGATGCCTGAGACAAGGCTGATAAGATACAGCTCAGGCTGGAGGGAGTCTGCTGTAGGACATGGAAATGGGATCTGGGATCACATGGCTGAGACACCAACTGCTACTTACACTCTGTCTGAGTCTTTTGAAAATTTCAGACACCTTTAAGAGCAGAAGAAACACACAAATAATGCTTAGAAATATGCCAAAACACATTCTAAAGTGGCATTACATTCATTGCTTCCTTATGTAATATTTTTGCTTGTACTTTTAGTTTCCTAGAATTATTGCTATACAGTTCTTATTTCTTCCAAAGGTTTTCATTATAATATTTTGACAGTTTTCCTACTTGCAGTTATTATGTGCCATACCCAGAGCCTAAGAATAACTTCTCAGACCAACTGAGGTTAAAAATCCTCTAAGGCAATGCAAGTTTGGTCATGGGGCTACACAAAGCCCATTCAGTACATGATTGTGGGATAACATGGGTCCGCCTGGTCAGTTAGGTTTTCCTTTGGGAAACTTGGGGACTCCCCAGAAATTTCACACATTGGAAATCTTTTGGGCTCGTGTTGTACCTCTTTGCCTTTTGTACTATCATTTTGACTCATTGGTCTTGTCAGCATTATTTAAAATGCACACATTTCTACTCATATTTTGTTATAATATATACAGCTTTCTGGAGGTTTCATCTCCTAGGTAGATGACCAACTGGGTCTGAATACTTAGCACACTTCTTGAGGACTTTTGGCTAATTAATCATTTGGGGAACACTAAGTTGAAGGCTCCTTCTACCTGGTCACTATACGTGAACATGACTGCTGACTGGTCCTACCTGAACTTTGAACATAACCTGCTTTGTTATTTTTAGAGTTATTCGACTTAACACACATTTCTCTAATAGTTGAATCTTTCTTAAGTGTCATGATAGAAGCAAATACAGATTTATATTTCATGTAAAAACACATAATTAAAGAAAATAAAAACATTTATTTATATGGGAAGTGGCATAGCTTTGTGATAAAAGAAAAGATACTGAAACCCAATAGCCTATGTTCAAATTTGGGGTCTCCCACCCACCATCTGTGTGGCCTTGGAAAAGTCATTTAATCTCTCTGGGTCTCCATTTCCTCATTTGTAAAAACAAGATTAATACGTGTAGAGCCTACATGGAGATATTTTGGGTTTGGTCTCTTTTATTCATCTACTTTATTGATATTTTTTAGGATTTTTAAAATATTTTTAATTATAGTGAGTACATAATATTTTAATATTACAAGAGTTACTTGGCATAGGACACTAAGCATGATGCCAGGCATGTAATAAGTCCTAGGTAAGCATTTGCTATTATTGTTTTTACTGCGAAGATTATGATGTAGCAATTCTACCTTATTTACTAAAATCAACTGAAGCACTAAGCATATCCTATCGTTTTTACCTTTTCAGTACAAAAATTACTTTATACATTTTATACAAACTTTTTTCTACTAGGTAGCATCATTAACTCATAGCCTTTCACAGACATAACTTTTCCCAATTAACTATAATTAACATTTCTATTTTCCTATTATTTATGCTCAAATTGCCAGCACTTGGCTGGTGGGAGTTCCTGTGAACTGGCTTCTTTGTATATAATTGCATTCCCAGTGATTTTAAGGCAACTCGGCAACAAGAGGACATTCCAAACCCTGCCTTTTATCCACACCCAACTGCATGGAATAAGCACTCTGTTGTGTTTTAGTGTGGTGTCAGTGGCTTGAAATCTAGGCACTGGGCCTGGTGCTAGGTAAGGGTCCACCATTTGCTACTGGGAATGAATGAGCCCTTTTTAGCAGTGATAGAGCTATGCTATTTTAAAATCATGAGCTCACAATTATCTTTCTCAATTTAACTAATTTGCTATCCCACCTTTCAGCCAGTGTGGGGTTTCTTGATTACAATTTTGTCTTAATAGCAGACAGAAGGGTGGCAATGGGCAGCCATGGATGGCAAAGGGAACTGAAGTGTAAAGGCAGAGTAGGAAAGAGGCAGCCTTCCATGTGGTAACTTAGGGACCCAGGGGACCCAGGATTCTTCTATTTAGTGTCCCTACCCTCCCCTGGGGACCAGGTGTTATTTTTCTGGATCCCCTGCACTTGACCAGCAGATGAAGGGAAGAAGGTAAGGAAGATCATTCATGGAAGGTTTTAATGGGCTAGCTAGCCATGATTGTACTGATCATCGTGTTGGCTCATTCTATTATTTCATCCTGAACATGACTCTACCTAAATATAAATAAATCTAGAACATGTAATCCATCTGGGTGCCCTGGGAAGAAGAGGAGCACGAATTGGTCTCTCTACCATACAGAGCTGGTTTTGCTCTCCATGATATCCCAGAGCCTTCTCAGCACAATACCAAAAAGACTCAGACCATCAACAACATTCATTAAACAAGGAAAGAGAAAACACCCCTGCTGAAAACATAGGGAGAATGCATGGAGGTGGCAGAGGTAGGCAGGCCATAAGCCTTGAGATAACTGAAGCCTTATGGAGAATCATCTAGCATTCCTAGGTACACTGATAGGGTGGAAGCTTTGAAAGAGATGCTTTGGAATCACACAGTATTTGTAAGTTTGTGATTGGCTTATTTCACTGGGCATAATGTCTTCAAGTTTTATCCATGTTGTAGCATACAACAGGATTTCCTTCCTTTGTAAGGCTGAATAATATTCCATTGCATGCATATACCATATTTTATTTATCCATTCATCTGTTGATGGACATTTGGATGTCTTCCACCTCTTGAAGTATACTTACTAGTATTGAACTGTACACTTAAAGTGGTTGAGATAATAGTGGGCGGCACCTGTGGCTCATCGAGTAGGGCGCCGGCCCCATATACCAAAGGTGGTGGGTTCAAGCCCAACCTCGGCTGAACTGCAAAACAGAATAATAGCCAGGTGTTGTGGCGGGTGCCTGTAGTCCCAGCTACTTGGGAGGCTGAGGCAAGAGAATCACCTAAGCCCAGGAGTTGGAGGTTGCTGTGAGCTGTGTGACGCCACGGCACTCTACCAAGGAGCGAGAAAGTGAGACTCTGTCTCTACAAAAAAAAAAAAAAGAAAAAGTAATAAAAAAAAAAAAAGCAGAATACAAAACCAAAAATGTGATGTACTGGAGAGTCACTAACAGTCCCCCCTATGGTGGTTGAATCCCTAGGTGCCCCTAGACTCATAATGGATAGAGATCTGATCCAACCAGACTCCAACCTTCTTGCTCCCCCCTTAGGGGCAATAATGATTTTGAAAGGCTGCTTCCAAGATTCCCAAAGTCCTATGTATCTAATGGCCCCCTACTGCTGAGAGATCTGCAGCATGGTCTATTGTGCACCCCAAACCCAGAATGTGAGCAAGAGCCCCAAAATGCTAACATGTCAACCATCGCAGAGTTTCCACGAGCTCCATTTTCTAATATCTGTTCTTTTTTGTGTGTGAGATATTTCCAATCTGTGAATATGGAATACAGCTTGTGATTGTAAGTTCTGGCATTGAGATCAAACAGACCTAGGTTTGCAAACTGACTTCTGCATTCACAATCTGTGTGTTCTTAAGGAAGTTAATTCATTCGTTTGAGCCTCAGTGTCCTTGGCAATAAAAAGGGACTAATGTGAGTTCAGTCTTGGACTCAACAGTGAATGTGAGTTCAGTCTCGGACCTTTTCCTTAGATGCATTGTCCATCACCTTCACTCTATCCCTGGGAGACTAACCTATACAGGCTATACCAGAGGTTCTCAACAAGGATGATTTTGCCCCCGCCCCACCAACCAACAAAGGGATATTTGGAAATGTCTGGAGGCATTTTTCCATATCACAACCAGTTGCTATTGTGTTTTGGTGCGTGAAGGTTAAGGATGCTGTTAGACATTTTCCAATACTAGGATGATTCTCCACAGCAAAGAATTATCCAACCCTAAATGTCAGTAGAGCAAAGGTTGAGAAACCCCACACTGCACCAACAGCTTCTCTTGCCCTCTGGCTTCTGGTTGACTTTGGCCAATGGAGAGCCTCACCAAAAGCCAGGAAGGGGAGGAGAGGGAGGTTAGGCTATTTATTCCCTTTGCTCCCACTTCAAGGGGTTTCCTTAGGCTGGCCTATATCCCTCTACCAAAGGCTTCTCCACCTCTCAAGGCAGGCTTTTCTTCTTCTGGGTTCTGGCACCTGATACCTATACTTATCTCTCGCCTAAGGATAGTAACACCTCTGCTGTTACTCACCCCTGGTTACTGCACTTTCTTTATACCTTTTTAGTTCTCCAGGCTTTCAAGTTAACCCTACTCAAATTATCACACACTGACATCACCCTTTTTTCCTTTTCTTTTGGGAATCTGAGTGGTATCAGTGCCAACCTCATTGAGCTATTATACATTTCAATAAGATAATAGGGTAGAAATATTTGGCACAGAGGCATGTTGTAAATGTCCAGTAAATCATAGCCTTGTCAAGGTCTACTATGGGCAGTGCTTCTACCCTGGGCCCTCTTGACAGATGACCTTTCCTTCACATGAGCCACCTAGAAATTTCTTCTCTTTTAATATGCAGTGTGCTTAGATCTTAGAAATATTAGGAGTAGACTTTTTTTTTTTTTACAGCAATGCTGTAGTGCCTAGAGAGAACCTTTCTGCTGTGGAGCTCAAATATGGCATTAAAATATGTTGTGAGTTGGAAAGCCTTTGCAGAAATTCCAGACTTGTCTCTGATCTCAGACTGCAACACATTATTTGTGTCCCTGTCATATAAATTTGGAAGCTCTGTCCATGATAGCCTTTTTCAGCCCAGGTTTCCTGACTCAATAGTAAAAAGGATGAGCCCAATTTTTATTCTTGGTGGCAAGAAGAGAATGATAGGGTTACAGCCTCTGCAGATAGAGTTGGACAAGATTCAAGGCAAGGGAAATCGCCATGCTCCTGCTCAAGAGAAGATGGGACCTTAGGCAGCTCTACCAGGGTGAAATGCAAGACCAGACCCAGAATCTATGTGATGATATGGAGAAGGCTATGGGGCAACTCATTCATTTATTCCAATAATATATATTGACATTTTAAAGTATCTCTGATGCGTATACACTTAAGTCTATTCCATGCCTTCACCTCCAGGATTTAGGAAAGTAGTAGTTACAGATAATATTCGCATTCTCATCCACTGCAAAAGCTCTATGAAGAAGGTATTCCTATTGGCCCATTTTAGGGCTGAAGTACTGAGACAGAGAGATAATGTATCATTTCCCCAAAGTGCATGGGGAAGAACTGGAATTCATATGCAGATAGCTGGTCTCCAGAGTCAGACAGACCAGTATGAGTATAAGGAAGTCACTCTGCCATGCTGACTCTCTGTCCTCTGTGACACAGGGATCATGGTACCCACCTTACCATCCAGTTCATAGCTGATGCTAGTACTGGCAGATAGCACTATTATTAATGAGTAAGAAACTTTCAGTCTAGTAACCCCGAATTTCAATCTTGCTCTGCCTCTGCACAGCTATGCCCTTAAGGAAAAGCATTGAACTGGCCTGGATTCGCTTTCCTCATCTGCAGATTGGAGGATATAAATGTCTTCCTTTACAGGGTTAGCATGAGGCCTCAGTAACAGATGCAGGGGTCTCCAGAGTGGAGCACACACACTCCAGGGAGGGCTTGAGATCACCCACTGGAGTACAGGGAGAAAGTATTAGAGTTTCTAATTATTTAATTTATCTCATAAAAAGGAAATTAAACTTTACTAATATTTAATGAATATGTAGACACTGGGCACCATATTTGATCTCTACACCAGCCTAAGGATAGTAACACCTCTTTTATCATCTTCACTCTCCAATGCAGATTGCTGGTAACATTCCCTCATTCAATTCATTAGCTTTTAGCAAACTGCCTTGTGTGTACTCAGGTAAATAAAGGTAGGGGTTATGATTCCAAGTTTTGTGATTTAAAAAACATTTCTGCTAAAAATCTATTATAAATATACTAATAGGTAAGTAGAAGTGAGTAGCCAGAAAATGGAAGAACTTGCCTTTCTTCTACCTGTACTAGGGTTCTTCACAGGCCACCTTAGAAGGCAAAGAAAATGATGACACTGTGTAGTCTGAGCCAACAAAACGCTGCCCACCACCCGTCCAAAAGAAAGTATCATAGGATGGTTTGGAATAAGGATTCACATCTACTCTCATTTATGTCAGATTTTCTCTCCATGTGTTAACTTGTGCCGGGAGATACTTGTATTAGCTAATGATAGTTTCAGGCCACCACAATTAGCAAGACATTAAATAATATTTATCTTAACTTAATTTCCTCCTTTCAGAATGTCCTGTGTGTACTTTACATGGTACTTAGTGAGCAGCATTTGACACTATGCAAGTAACTAATCAGATGTAATTATATCAGTGGTTATGTGCTTAAGTCATTTTTGTGGGTAGAAATATACACTATAAAAAGTGTGGAGGCCCCTAAGCTAATATACATAATAAAGTGGTTGACTCAAAACCTGCCATGCTGTTGATGCTCAATAAAAAGTTATTATTAACAATTTCCTATTTGCTGAGCACTTAATGCGTATAATTTTTTCACACATCTTAAAACACTTTTATTCTGGAAAATTTCAAACTCTCAAAACATAGAATAGTTTTATGATGCCTTATGCCCTTACCCAGCTTCAACGCTCACCATCATATGGCCAGTCTTGGTTTCTCTCTTCTCCTCCTCATTTTTATGGTTTATTTTAAAGCAAATTTGATATCATTTCCCCTATAAAAAGCTGAGTCTGGATTTCTAACAGATGAAAACTATTTGTTGAACCACCTTTCCATCATTGTACCCAAAATAACTAACCCTAATCCTCTTAATATAGTCTAACATGCAATTATTATTATTTAGTGAAGATAAAAATATGGTAAGATCCTTCTAGGAAGACTCCATCTTCATTCATGATCATACCCAGTCTCTGCACAGAGGCTAAATCACCCAGCATAACCTGCCCTGCATCCTCCCCTTCTGCCCAACACACTTGGTCACATTCCTTCTGGGCTTCCTTTAACAGCCTCCCACGGGCTATCCTTGCTCAGCACCCTCACACCTGCTGTCCCCTCTGCCTGGATGGCTCATCCCCCGTACTCTCAGTCATGGCTCCTTCTCTGCCTTTGGTCTCAACTCCAAGGTCTTCGCTGCAAGGTCACCTTAGCAGAGAGGTCTTTAATGACCTTCCCTGTAGGACCCTTGTTGCCTATATTGTTCTTCCACTAAATGTTCACATTTTAGAGCACTGACCACAAAGTTTATGTTTGTTCCTTGTCTATTTCCCATCTCCTTCTCTTGACTGAGAGGAGCAAGTCTGTTTTATTCACCAGCCTCATCCTGGGGTTGAGCTCAGAGCCTGAGAGATAGAAGCAGATATACAAGTTATCATTGAACTGAAAAGAGGAATGGAGCCATAATCTCACCCCTACATCCTTTTCCAGTCCTGTCTTAGCTTCCAGTGTCTGTTCTTGCTTCTCCCTCAACCTGCAAAATCTCCCATCTTCTTCTCAATTGCTCGCCTGTTCTTCCACATATCTACCCACCCCTCAAAATTCAGATAAGGCAAGACCTCTTCTGGGAAGCCAGGGCTGCCTCTGTCTGTACTCAATGGCCTCAAGTTCCCACATCACTCATGCATTTCCTGCACTCACCACACTCTGTGCTTCTTAAGAATCAAGACCCTGTCCAGCTCATCTGTGTAGACCAGCACGGTGCCTACAGAAGAGTGCTTGGGACCTCTGTAAAGTTTCAGAACTGGATAAATAAATCATCCAGCAGTGTGAAGCATCATCAAGTCTAAAGAGCCAGGAAGTGAAGAGTAATAACGTAGCAGAGATTGGCAGGGTCCAGGGACATAGGGAGATATCATAGCAGGAAGGCTTGAATCAGTCAATGAGATCTAAGACAGTCAACAAATGAAAGTGTCCTGGGTTTCCATGTATGGACATCCCAGATGTGATCTTAGAGGATGGCAACTCTTTAAATAAATCTAGAATATTCACAAGGTAAGTTCCACTAGGAAAATGCTTCTCCAGGGGAGGAATTTCTGTCTTTACCATTCACTGCTAGATCTACAGTGCCTGGTACATAGCAGGTGCTCAATGAAGATGTCATGATGGATAAATGAACTCAAGGTAAGGCAGAGATGTGAACTGGAAATGAGTGGAGACAGGAAACTAGCTGTTTCTTCACTACCCCAGGAAGTGCCAAGAACAAAGACACAAGCTTGCCAAACCTGTGACAATCTATACTGAGCCTATCTCATTTAAACTTATATTCCTACAGCCCAGCAAAGCCCAGTGCCTAATAAGGCTCAATAAATTATTGGGGAATACATCATTACTTTGTAAAATGAATTCTAACGTTATTTAGCTTAAAATATCTTCAGTGAAAGTTCTATATTAGTTCATTCTCTAAGGGTTTTTTTAGCCCTGTTTTAAGTTGGAATTGATTCAACACTTAATCAATCAAGGGTCAGACTTGTCATTGGAGCATCTGTTTGCTAACATGAATTTGTTTGCTTATTATTGTGCTTTCTATTTTTACTAGCCTGACATACTAGTACATAGTAAGCCAGCTCATAAAAAAAAATCATAAATGGAACACCAGTGCCTTGTGAGCTATGAACAGCTTAGGAGGGAAAAGAAATAGTTCTGAGGAGATGCAGATTTGGCAAATTCTATATTAAACAAATCTTTCAATGCAGGATTGCTCAGAGCCTTTGTTATATTAATGAGAAATTGTGATTCCCCTAAGAGAAACTGTCAAAAGATACAGTTCTCAAACTTACTTATTGATGGAACTCTATTTTTTCAGACATTTTTCCATGGGACATGCTTTATTAACCCAGAGCTTTGCTGTTTCAAGAACATAGCTTAGAAACTGCTGTTTTCCAGAATACCAAACCATGAGGATTTTTGCATTTTACAAACCACTTAGCTTACTCTGCCATAACAGAGGAAGACGTGTCTCATCCATACTCCCTCATTCACTCAAGGGCAGTAGCACAAAGATCCAGAGAGATTAGGCTTTGATGTGAGTTTCTCTCGGTACACATCACAGCTCCACTGCTTTACCAACTGCATAACATTCTGAAAATTGATTATCTGCCAGCTTTAATTTTCTTATCTATAAAAATAAGAACAATGAAACAGTGGAGAGAACATGCAGCCCCAATGGTAGGTGCTGTCTTTAATGGGGCTTGGCCGGGTCCTGCACATAGTTGGTGATATTTTATTCCTTGAGTAGCAGGTGCTGATGGAGACTCTATGGATGGGACTACAAGCAAAACAAAAGTCCCTATCTTGGGAAATTCTAGCCCAGAAGAGATAAACAGAAACTTTCATAAAGTTTGGCTCCCCAGGCGGTCCTAAGGTGCAGGCAGTGCGGGCACCAGAACTCTAAGGGAATAGCAGGCGCTATTCATGGGAAGTCTTTTGCCAAGTTCCAGGTGAAAGGTGAGGAAGCTATGAGTTGTCCTGTTGCCCAGATTCACCTAACTGCTGCCTCTGTGCTGAGGCTGCAGTTGAACAAACAAGGAGCGCCTTAATCCCTCCCATTCCCTGGAACAATGGAAGCTCAGAACAGCAGGACATCCGCATAGCCTCACACTACTTTAGTGTCTTTGCACACTCCTTCCAGGAGGCCCTGTAGTGAGGCCCAAAGACACAAAATGAGACCATTCAGGTCAAACTCATCAGTTCTGTAATGAAGTCTCCATGCTTGATGCTAGAGCAATGGTTCTCAACCTTCCTAATGCTGCAATGTATTTTCATTGTTAAAAAGGGGGAAAGGGGTCGCTTAGTTAATGGTGAAAAGTGTGGGTCCAGTTTCAGTCTTCTACAGGTTGCCAGCCAGTTCACCCAGCACCATTTGTTAAATAGGGAATCTTTTCCCCACTGAATGTTTTTAATTGGCCTGTCAAAGATCAAGTAATGTTAAGTAGCTGGGTTCATCTCTTGATTCTCTATTCTGTTCTATACAACTACCTCTCTGTTTTTGTGCAACTACCATGCTGTTTTGATCATTATCAATTTATAGTATAATCTGAGGTCTGATAGTGTGATTCCTCCTGCTTTGTTTTTATTTCTGAGTAATGTCTTGGCTATTCAAGGTTTTTTCTGATTCTGTATAAAACAAAGTATTATTTTTTCGAGATCTTGAAAGTATGACCATGAAGTTTTAATAGGGATTGCATTATATTTGTATATTGCTTTGGGTAGTATGGACATTTTAATAATGTTAATTCTTCCCAGCCGTGAGCATGGTATGTTTTTTCCATTTGTTAACATTTTCAGCTATTTCTTTTCTTAGAATTTCTTAGTTCTCATTATAGAGATCTTTCACATTCTTTGTTAGGTAAACTCCCAAATATTTCATCTTCTTTGGCACTACTGTGAATGGAATAGAGTCCTTGACTGTTTTTTCAGCTTGGCTATTGTTGGTATATATAAACGCTACCGATTTGAGTGTTGATTTTGTAACCTGAGACACTGCTGTATTTAGCCTTAAAGAAAGATGGAGACTTTACCTCTTTCATGTTTACATGAATAGAGCTGGAACATATTCTTCTTAGCAAAGTATCTCAAGAATGGAAGAAAAAGTATCCAATGTACTCAGCCCTACTATGAAACTAATTTATAGCTTTCATATGAAGGCTATAACCCAATTACAGCAGAAGAACATGGGGAAAGGGGCAAGGGAGGGGAGGGGAGGGAGGAGGATGGTTGGAAGGAGAGTAATTGATGCATCTTAGAAGTGTACAGGTGAAACTTACTAAATGTAGAATACAAATGTCTGCACACAATAATGAAGAAAATGCCATGAAAGCTATGTCAACCAGTTCAATGAAAATATTTCAAATTGTATATAAAACCAGCACATTGTACCCC
>CAUYRH010161422.1:0-12616 GCA_963574655.1 Perodicticus potto
ATATATAGGTGTATGGGTTCCTTGGCCAGGAAATGAATGAACACGGTCCCTTCAGCTGGGGAAAGGTGAATGAATGTATCAATGAATGAACATAGTCCCTTCCACTGGGGCCAGGTGAGTGGATGTATCAATGAATGAACACAGTCCCTTCTGCCGGGGCAAGATGAATGAATGTATCAATGAATGAATACAGTTCCTTCCAACCCGGCAAGGTGAATGAATGTATCAATGAATGAACACAGTTCCTTCCAACCCGGCAAAGTGAATGAATGTATTAATGAATGGACAGAGTCCATTCATTGAATTGAGGCCTAGGAAATTCACATGAAATTGACCTAGGCATAGGAAATAGGGGTTCTGTATTTAGTCCTAAGTGTAAAGTGAAGGAGACACCAAGGCTAGGTGTCTCCTCCGCAGGTGTCCAGCCTTTTTGGCTATTGGAGCCTCCGGTTGGGGGTCGGAGGCCTCACCCTCCTTGGCTATCATCCAGCCCGCTGGCTCTTCAGCTGGCTGCCGCTGCACCTACACCGCCAAGGAGGAGGCAGCAGGTCCGCCAGTTCTGCTGAGCTGGCCGGGGCGCCAAATGTCCTGCATCAATGTTGATTACTGCCCTTCTATAAATTAAAAAACAAGATACTGAATTATGAGGACTATTAAATATCTTTCTAGGAAAAAGGCGAGTGAAATAAAAGTGACAGTAATTTGAGCCTTTCTGCAACAAACTAGTCTACAAAAAAGTGAGACGTCACCTTAATATAGGAAATAAAATTTTCCATACAGGGTTCATTCGGTGTAGTATTATTCTTTCTGATAGGGAAATCACTGTTTGAGACTTGTTGATGGTAAATATCAACCTCAAATTTTATGCACTAAAATACATATCTTCCTGTGTAAAACAAAAAAATTGAATTTTGCTAGTTTTGAACTTATCTAAGCTCTCTTTTCTGCAACCATATAAAGCTCCAGCTTGTGCAGCTCCCTGGATAATGAGCCCCCGTAATCTTTACATTGTCATTACCTTAGTAGCCCATGAATTTTAATCCTCCAAAGAACATGCTTAAAGGTGAATTATTAATATGCTAATGACTCTATTTTTATACTTAGAAATACCCCATCTGTTAGAATTTTAAATTCTCTCAAACTGTTTCCTAATTTAAAAACATGCAAAATGGCAGATTTTACAGATATACTTATTGGACTTCCTGTTTTATTAATTTATAATCCTAGTTAAATTAGAAAACTACCCACACAAAGACTATTTCTAAAAAACTAAATGATAAAAAGATCCTTTACTTGTGATTTAAGGTTTTATTTATATCCAAGGACATCACACGCTCTTAAAAGTTACAATGAACTGCAAAGTACAAAGTTAATTTTGTCAAGTGTAAAACATCCTTTCTGGATTTGACCACTTTTGTCAAGAGAATCCAGATTAGCATTTAGCCCTTTCTGTGAAATGATGTTTGACTTCCATAGAGTATGCTGCATTTGTTTACTTATTTTTTACATTATCTAAGCATATTATACAAAGGCAACTAAGGGTAATAATTATAATCAAAATTTAGTTAAATGTCTGTCAAACATTATAAGAAAATACCATAGGTGAATGTGTATTATGGGTATGGAAATAGAATAATGAAGTCCAAAAGCAAAATGTCTTACTCTTGTTGAAAAAATAATATAAAAGAAAGTTAGTAATGCAATCCTTACTTGAATTCAGTCTTTGAAGCTTTCCTAGCCAATGTAATTAAAGTAGGTCCCTAGTGTTTTTTTGTTTTGTTTTGTTTTGCAGTTTTGGGCCAGGCTGGGTTTGAACCCACCACCTTCAGTGTATGGGGCCAGCGCCCTACTCCTTGGGCCACAGGTGCCTCCTGCTCCCTAGTGTTTTAACTGATCTCTCACATTTCTGGCTTTGCATGTGTTTCTCTATACTGGTATTAAATGTGTATTTTTGAACAAATTATTTTTTAAATGTAAACTGCATATGTATTTTTATTGTTAAATAACAAATATCTTCCTAAGAAGATTTGACAAACTTCGTGATAAATTCTTAGCATTGTGGGATCATTTGTACACTTGTTTTCAGTGGAGATGTCAGTATCATTTTTATCTGCAGCCCAAACTTAAAGGTCACATTTTGTTAATGGAATCTATAAACTAGCTGTTGGTTTAAATGTCAAATAGTTTCAGTTATGGCTTTTCTTAACATTAATGCTTTTGTAAGAATAGGGTACAGGTGGTATTTTGTAGCATAAAAGATTAACTGGTAAACAACTGACCTCATTTTGTCTTCCATGGAGTGAGATCTGGTTCTGCTTGGATGCAGAAGGGGCTTATTGCAACACCTTGGGAGTATTCTTAAGTATCATCAGCAGTCTCCTCAGGCCATTAGCACATTATCTTGAGAACCACATCATTAGTTTAAATTAAGTTCACTTAATTAGCCAGCTGGTACCCTCCTTGTCAGACTGATAAACAAGCCCTGCTTCACTGTTTCTTCATATCAAGACCAAACCCTGAGTTCTGTGTGTCTTTGAGGCCATTATCACTATTTCATCTTTGAAGTTGATACAACTGGCCCATGAACAGGCTATGGTGGCTTTTACATTTTTGTATTTGTTGCACCCCTTAGGAAATTCTATGAATTTGTTAACATTGTATATAGAATGTGACTAGGGAGGAGTTAAGGTTTAGAGATTAATGGAAGATTAGAAAACTTTATTCTTAAACAATGTTTTAAAAACCTTAAAGAAAAAATACTTCATCGATATCTTTATAAAGCTACAACAAATACAAACTTAAACTTTTATTAAATGACATGTTTTAACACATTTTTACAAAGGAATGAGATAAAAGGTATAAGATTCTTAAAACAGTTATTTGCATAAGAAATTAAGAAATGTGGATTTTAAAATCCGAACACATACCAATATATCACTATTATGTAGTAAAATGACAAATTGCTGTTATTTAGAAGTTATTTCTTAAAAATGTTTAATAATTCAATAAAAATTCAGAAAAGATTGTGATTTAATAATCTGAATATCACCAGCATAAGCAAAAGGTCCTGTGTGAACTACATCTAGTAGTATTTATTGTCAAGGAGAAAAAATTCCAACCTATAATAAAGGGACTTTACTTAAATAAAATCTCACAGAATCATTTAATAGCAAGAGCCCATCTCTACTAAAGATACCAAAACTAGCCAGGCGTGGTGGCGGAGGCCTGTAGTTCCAGCTACTTGGGAGGCTGAGGCAAAGGATCACTTGAGCCCAGGAGTTTGAGGCTCTTGTGAGCTGTGATGCCACATTACTCTAACCAAGGTGACAGAGTGAGACTATCTCAAAAAAATTAAAAAAAGAAACAAGAAAAGAAAAGAAATACTGATCTTCTTTGTTTCATTTTGATGAGTTTTGAATAACCAGCTACAATGAAGTCTCATTTCAATAGACTTCTCAAGGCAGAGTTTGGAAGCAGTTTCTTTTCTTTTAGCAAAATGACATTGGTGATCAGATATCAATTATCCTAAGCAATAAATGAGGATTCAATGTCTACTAATTTTGAGGTGAAAGATGAGCACATAAGTAATGCTTTTTCTTAATTATGTATTATATTTAACTTATATAATTTTTCTTGAATTAATTTTTTTTTTTTTTTTTTTTTTTTTTTTTTAGAGACAAGAGTCTCACTTTTTCACCCTCGGTAGAGTACCGTGGCATCACAGCTCACAGCAACCTCCAGTTCCTGGGCTTAGGTGATTCTCTTGCCTTAGCCTTCCAAGTAGCTGGGACTACAGGCACCCGCCCCAATGCCCACCTATTTTTTTGTTGCAGTTTGGCCCGGGGCCGGGTTCAAACCCTCCACCCTAGGTATATGGAGCCAGCACCCTACTCACTGAGCCACAGGTGCCACCCTCTTGAATTAAATGGATCATGATTGCACAAACAAAAAATATGTCCATCAGTAATCTCCAAAGTGGAGCATGTACAATCCAAGGGAGATAAAAGGCAACTAGTTATGTGAAGATGATCCTATAGAATCTATTTACAGTTTCTTTTTTATCTTTAAAGAAAATATAACGTTTAATTTTATAAATTATAAATATGCTATTATTGAAGGCCTAAAACCATCTCTATGTCAGATGATCAGGTAACATATAGTGAACAGACAATCTTGAGAGGAAAGTGGGACTTCTATCCTCGAGAGGGTCCACATTGATACCCTTAGTTTTTTGTTTATCTCCCAAAAGAAGACAATAACAGTGCATACATTCACGAAAAGATTGCAATGAGGATTCAAATTTTTTTGAATTAAATTTATAAAATAATCAGAAAAAAGCTGAATGTGTACAAAGACTGGTGTAGGAGTATCATTGTTTTTCCTAAATAAAATAATAATGATGATCTTAATAACAGTATGCAGTTGACATGCTGAACAGCTTAGCAACTTACTTTTCACAGTTAAGTAAATCTATATTGAATATAATGAATTATATTCATTAATATAATTATAAATTGAGCACTGCTATTTACGAAATAGCAGTCCACATGCATGGGTTATATCATCGCGGCAAACAAACAGAAGATTCCCGCAGTTGTTGAGCCTAGAAACTCCAGCCTGTACTGTGGCTGGAGACCCACAGTACAAAATAAATATGCTAAAATACACATTGTTCAATATGGCGGTAAGTGTTATTGGTAAAGGTAATAAGAGTAGAGTGAGACTAGGCAGGCTTGGGCAAGGTCAGGAAAAAAGGCCATTCACAATATTAACCTGCATGATAATCACACCCACATTTAATGGGATGAGGAAACTAAGGCTCAGTCTTATCAAGGATTCTCTGACCAGTGGTGAGCACAGCTGGGGTGTAACAGCCTCACCCTTCCCACATTGGGAAACACACTCCCTCTTCGTTGAGTGATGGCTTAATGAATGGATGATGAATGTCTGGATGTCTTGTCCTCTTAAGTATTTGTATCTCATGAATAAGAAACTATCTTTGGAGTCTTTTTTCTCCATTGGGAGAAAGAATTAAAAAGAGTGGTCAAACTGGCCTTGCTGAGAAGAGTTTCTGAGCAAAGATGTCAAGGAAGCAGACATGGGGATACACAGGGTAAGATCTTTCCAGGGAACATCCCTCTGAGAAGGTACAAATATGACTGATGTGTCGAAGCAATGGCAAATGAGGCCGAGAGCTTCTGTGCTGCATTAGAGTCATCAAGAGAAGAGTAGTAGGTGAGGGGGGTCAGGGAAGTCCTGGAAGTCATTTAAAAGCCATTTGTCTTTTACCTTAAGAGAAGGTCCTATGGTATTTTTAGCTGGTTAGTGTCACAATTTGTTTGATGGATTAAAAAAAAGAAGAAGAAGAAGAAATAGCACTCTGATGATCCTGGTTAGAGATTCAGGAACATAAGGGTAGAAGTCAGACATCATGGTGATGGCGGAAATGATGCAGAGATCAGGATGCAGGGGGTGGATCAAATGCACTTCCTGAGTACCCAATACACTTCCGGAGGAGAAAGAGAATTCAGGATAATGGAATTATTCTTGCAATTCTTTCCATAACAAGTGGAGAAACATTCAAACAATTTTATGACACAGAAGCCCACAGGTTTTCTTGGGCATTTTAAAAAGTGCCCCAAATCTTTCTGTTTTATGAAAAGGAAATGATCTAAATCTATTTATTCTTCCAAGTAAATTTTAAGAGGATATTAGCAGATACTTTATAAAATTCAGAACTTAATTTATCCTTTCCAAAAGCTGATGATATTAGTGCAAACATATCTACTTTTTGACTGAAATTGGGTTATGAAAAGATTATTCTAAAGATGGTCATTTGAAATGTTTCTGTCATTATCAGATGATTTTGTCCGTGAAAAGCTTAGAAATGTTCCCTCTGTAAAATGTGACATTTTATATGTGAAAACTTGTAAACATATTTTTCCCAAGAATTAAATTTTTTTTCCAAATAAAGCATGCTACATTATTTTTCACCATTTTATTCTGTATGCCTTTTGCAGTTCTGGTGAATTTTTATAGTCAAACACTAAAATAACTAGATTTAGTACTAACCTCTGGAAATGCTGAAAACAATATTCTAAATTTTCGGAGATTGTTAAGCAGACCTTTTTTTAATGTGTAGGAATTTATTTTGAAAATTGGTTGATATGTTCTTCCTCCAACTACATTTATTTGAAGGTAATTAAACATGAACTGCTGTTCTGATACTGTGTGGGAAGTACTTCCCTAAATTAACTTTGAAACCAAGTCTCTGTCTTCCCATTCATAAAATTATCCATAATTTAGGGCTCGATTGAAACATTCCCGCTTTTCCTTATCTCCCATCATGCACTTCACTTCTTTTCTGTGCGTTCATAAAACTTGGTCCTTATTTTTGTTTTGTGACACAGATTAACTCATTCTCAGTGCTGCTGTCACCATCCACCTTAGAAAATCTCCAAGGACAGTGACAGTATTTATTTATGTTCTCTCCTAGATCTCAGTTTTTTCATTTGCAAAGTAAGAGTATTGCATTAAACAAACACTAGCATCTAGTATTAAAACATTACGATACTAATAATCATGAGAATACTTCGAGTTAAATTAGTGTTTTTAATAGGCCTAGCTGGAGTCTGAGTAGTATTTCTGCAGTGCTTCCTGCTCAGCAAGCACACTCTCAGCCCTTTATGTTTACCCTCTCACCTAAAGTTCACAGCCACCTTAGAAGTAGGTTGATTACATTCTCCATTTTATGGAAAAGGAAAGTGAGCCAGAGAAAAGTTAGGTAATTTCCCGAAGGTATTATCATGAGTAGTAATAGTAGAAGTATTGTTATGTTTTAAGTGAAGAAGCTTACATTTGAAGCTGGCTTCAGAATACATACTCATAAACATGATGTAAACTTACCCTCAATGATTGTCCCCCAGCCTTGTACTGATCTGGAGATGACACTGTACATAAGTGAGCTTCTTAGTTTTTTGATTCTTTGTTTTCATCTCCCCATAGAGAAAAAAGACTCCAAAGATAGTTTCTTATTCGTAAGATATAAACACTTAAGAGGACAAGACATCCAGACATTCTTAGGTGTTAAGCCATCACTCAACGAAGAGGGAGTGTGTTTCCCAATGTGGGAAGGGCGAGGCTGTTACACCCTAGCTGTGCTCATCACTGCTCAGAGAACCCTTGATAAGACTGAGCCTTAGTTTCCTCATTCCATTAAATGTGGGTGTGATTATCATGCATGAATTGTAGTGTGCCTTTAATAAATGGTAAGATTGTGCCTATGAAATGCGTGGTGGAAAGAAAAGCAACTAGTGAGCACTGGCAAACTGGAAATTTCCCTTCAGATTGCTTCCTGATATTTAAATTTACTTACAGACCTTTAGGTATTCTTATAACTGAATGACAATGATGAAGTCATTGTTATTATTGCTTTTGTTCTTTGTATTGTGCTACTTTATCTTCAACATTTTTAATGACTTAAAGATTATTTTAAGCCACATGCAAAATAGGCTGAGCATAGTATTCACACATAGATCAAGTTTTGCATATAAAGGGGAAAATACGAACAATTAAAGGAATCTTATTTCTTTGTCATTAGAGTGGAGATTAATGATGGCTCTTTTGTTACACATGCATTGAAATTATTGATTAGGACATGAACAAGTGTAAATGAAACATCTGGTGTCAGCACACAATTAACAAATTACCACACTAACTGTTATTTAAGCAATAAAGCTATTTAATTAACTAAGCAACATTAAGTCTAGAGATGGTTGTTCTAGGTTGTATCGCAACTGCTTATATGCAACAGAAATTTATTTTGTACAATTCTATTTTTTTGCATTGAAAAAAACCTAGAGAATTTATAATCTTTCCCTTTTTAAAATTTTTTTTATTTTTACATATACATGTGTTTATTAGGTTTCCACTTTTTGCCTTCACAAAATTAAAAAGGGTTAAAATTTAATAACAATAACAATGTTTAAGATAAGGACTAGAAACAAAAACCTCATAAAGAATGAACGAAGATAAATACATTCAGAAAAGAAAACAGACGATTATTACATCGAAATATTAAGCAATATTAATAATAATGATGATGCAAAGAAAGTAACGTTCACATTGTCAAGTAAGAGTATGTCTACTATAGAATGCTTTGACTCTGAGGCTCAGTATGAAGCCATCAATTAACTTCTTATTTTTTTCCAAAGTCTCAAAAAATAGATAACTAATATCATATAAATAAAAGTAAAAGACAGTTTCAGAAAACAGATGATGCAAAATCATATAGACAATAGAAAAAAGAAGAAATATTTCAAAATCATTCTACTTGAAACATGAATCCTATGTATTCAACATTGATATGAGGAAAATAAATGACAGTTAATGACACAGTGGGGTATGGAGGAAGGAGAGAGCAGACAGAGAGGAGGGAAGGGGTGAGGGAAAGAAAACATTATATTAATCTTGACAATATAGAAACTAGAATAAGTCATGTGGCTACTTTTCGCCTCTAAAAAGGCTGGGAAAATTAGTATCCATCAAAGGGCAATGAGATTATTCTTTGCCTTAAATTGCTGGCATTCTCCAAGCGGGCTAGCTTCCCTGAGAACACTGCTGCCCATCTGATCCCCAAACCATATCCTGACGGTGTTAGCCAGGAAGAGAAGGGTGAAAACATTATTAAAAAAAATGTTGAAATTAGTTGCCTCAGACAACCAATACTTACTTCAGTAATCCAAGAAGATTGAGAATTTTAAACAGGCAAAACGAAGGGCAATGAAGTAAGACTTAATTGCCAAAATTTAATTTAAAATGTGAATTTCCATATGTCCAACCACAACTTTAGTTTACCTTTTATTAATACAGTTGGAACATTTCATTATGAATTAGCACTTAGAAAATTCTCTAAGGATATTTAGCAGAGCTTTAGAAAGAAATGCTTTCAATATTGGATAAAAGTTGTTTTATTGAATACAATTTGTTTTATGTCATAAAACTAGAGCATACATATAAGTACCTACTACAGGAAATTACTTTTAAATAGTTTCAGCTTTTAATATAAATAGCTTGAAAATAAGGTGAATGAAATAACTTTCTGGCAGCAATTTGTTGTCTGGGAGCCAGGCTTTAAGTAAATGTTAAATATTATAAATATTGCTACAAAACATAGATACCATAGCAAGCATGTTGAGATAAAGTGTTCTATTTTTCCTCTGTGGTTTTGGATTTCTCTCTAAGAAACCTAACTTAGCTAATCAGTTATTAGAGTCACACCATGTATTGGATGGTTGGCATTTTAACACTGTAGTTGGTAAAATCTCATCACCAGCATTGAGAAGAAAAAAAAAAAATACTTAATAGTGTAAACCAGCAGTCCCCAACTTTTTTAGCACCAGGGACTAGTTTCATGGAAGACCGTTTTTTCATGGATGGGGGAAAGGGGAGGATGGTTTCAGGATGATTTGAACACATTTATTTATTGTGTACTTTATTTCTATTATTATTACATTGTAACACATCATGAAATAATTATACAACTCACCATAATTCAGAATCAGTGCATAATGGGGAGTGGCTGTAAATACAGATGAAGTGTGGCTCCCTCCCCCATCACTCACCTCTTGCTGTGCAGCCCTGTTCCTAATAGGCCACAGACCAGTACTGGTCCGTGGCTGGGAATTGGAGACTGCAAGTGTAATCAAAGCTCTTACCTGCATTCAACACTCGATTAAAACAAACATATTAATCTTTTATATTTAGAGTTTCAAAATAGCATCTCCTTGACTCAAAATTTCCATATGTAATAAACGAACGTAAGGCTATATAAAATGTGCAAGTAATGAACAAAAATGTGTTTGGATGAAGAATGGTATTTCTAAATTTGTCAAATAAGGGATTAAAAAACTAGGTAAAGGGCAAAATAAATATTTGATCTGACATCTAAACTCTTAGAATCTTCCATGATTTCTGGCCTGGTTTTAAACTAATATTCTAGTCTGAAAACATTTTTTTTTCCTTCAACTCTTATTTCTTTCAGGCAGTGAGCACGGACCCTGTCCCAGTTAAATTACACTATGACAAATCACATGACCAGGTGTGGGTGTTAAGCTGGGGCACCACGGAGAAGACGTCACCCACACTGCAGGTCTGTCCTCTCTGTATATTCTAGAAAATGATGTTCTTTAAACCTGTAGATAGCTCACTGGGTCAACTTTTTAAAAAAATTTGCTGAATAGAAGGGAAAAGGTAAGTGTCATACCTTAATGATAGAAAATAAATTGTAGCAATTGAGAAGTGTCCCTGAAAAGTATAGATGAGAAGTTATTTACATAATGAGTATGTGTGTGTGTATGTATAGATAAATATATATGATCAGTGATTGATTCATAGACAGACCTATAGGAAGCACAGGGCTTCTTCCTGTGGAGGATATTAGGGTTTGTTTTTCAACTGTAATTAATATTAGATCATGTGGTGGGGGACTAAAGTCACCTTGCCTGGGCAACACACTGGTGCTAAAAGAGAGAAACCCCAGAATTATAAGTCCAGAAGTTATTTTTTGGTTGCTAGCATGTCAGGCCTCAAGTGTCTGGAATGTATGAAAATCTTCCTGGAAGAGAAGAGGTAGGTTAATTCTCTGGAATATCAGTAATTGGCTCAAAAAGGACAATTCTCAAAGTCTCTCAGGAGTGTACATCACCTCTGGTGTCTAAGGCATTTTTACTATGTTATTATTGGTTAACCAAATCTTTCCATGCTCTCTGCTCAGAAAGACCTGACTTGCAGAAATGTCAAAATATTCATGGATATTTGTTTGCCAACAAGATTATTAGGAAACAGCCACAGAGGAAATGGGATTTGTGATACATTTAAAAGGGAACAAATATTTCTTTGGAGAAACTGAATTTGCAAAAGCAAAAATATGAGCAAGGTTTTGGCTTTATCTGGAGCATTCCTGTGCCATTATGTTGAAAGATTAGCGTGGACAGAGAGATGGATGCTAGTTTGTGAAAGCTAGGAAGAACCATTTCTGCCCTAATATAGTATATCTTATAATGGTGTCTACTGAACTTTGAAAGTACAAAAAGCATCAAGGATCAGAAAGCTCTACTTATCCTATTTTATGTTTTTATTTAGATCATAATTAATTCTACCCATCTTTGTCAATTATGAAAGCAAAGTATGTATTTTCTTAGTTATGTATAACTAATTAATAAGAACTCCAAAAGTGTCAAGACAATGTTCTTCCAATTAGCGTCCTCAGATAGAGTCTCAAAGATTTATAACAATTTTTATAAGACATCTATGTCTTATAAAATTTAAGTAATGCAGTTCTAAAATGAGTCTACAATTGACAGTTTTATAAATGGTATGTAATGTCTTAGCAAATGCACAACAATCTGGAAGAAAATATTCCCAGGAAATAACTTTAAATAAAGTGCTCCCAGTTTGCTGTTGGTCAGGAAGTGGGCCCCAGTGGGCTGGGCTGGCAATGGGAGGTGGAGGCTATGCATTTGTGAAAAGCGTCACACATTCAGGCTCCGAAGCAGGATGGTGCCAGGAATGAGCAGGGGGTGCAGCAGAATTGGATGTCTTGGTTAAGGCACAGGGTAGATTTACTCGTGTGTCCTCGCAGTTGGTCATTTCACTCCCGAATCTGGCCATCCAAGTGACCGACTTGACTCCAGCAGCACAAAGAATCCAGAACTATCAGGGAATAATGTCCCTGAGGAGATCTGGGGGAAGTGGCATTTTATTTATTATAATTTAGGATTATGCCAAACCACAAAACAGACGGTCATGTGTAGTGAAGTATTTTGCCTCTGTCAGTAGGGTTGGGGTTATAATAAATACATTAAACATTGTTCAAATATTAAATTTTGTGACCCCTGTGAATTACTTAGAACACATCTCACATAGCAAGCCCTCAGTATTATTGTGGCTACCTTTAGTCTAGCTTTATTAATTTCAAATACTTGTAACCTCACTTTGTTGTAATTTCTACCATACCTTTTTTTGGGGGGGGGATTCTAAGTTGCTATTTATTTATTTATTTATTTATTATTAAGTCATTTGTACATAGATCATACATACATTTATGCCATTATGTGTTTTGATGTGTTGATTATTTGTACAAATTGGAGTGCTTACATGCTACTGATCAACATAGCTTTCACCTCATTTACCCAATTACAGCGTTAAGACATTTGTGTTCTACACCTGATAGATCCAACTTGTACTTGCAGTATGCTCCATAGGTGTGGTCCCCCTACTGACCCTCCCTCTATCGACCCATCCCCCCTCCCTTCCCCTCTCTCTCCCCTTCCCTCCTTCATCCTAGGCTATAGTTGTGTTTCATTTTTCATATGCAAGTTTGAGTTATTATAAATTGGTTTCACAGTACTACTGAGTACATTGGATATTTTTTTTTTCCATTCCTGAGATACTTTACTAAAAAAAAAAAAATGGAGACTTTACCTCTTTTATTTTTACATGGATGGAGCTGGAAAATATTCTACCATACCTTTTAAAGGGAAGAAAATTTGGAGAATTCCCTCCCTGTTACTCTTCTCGATTTTAAATCAATTCTTGTAGTCATTATTATGAATAG